>PVKS010021693.1:0-34742 GCA_004027875.1 Aplodontia rufa | reverse complement strand
CCCCCCGGGAACGGCTAAGGCTCCCGAGGCCGTTCCCGCCGCTCCCCGCTCCAGAACCCAGGGTGGGGGCGACAGATCCTAAGATTGTCCCCAGTGGGACTTTACTTGTTAATGGGACTCACTCAAACTGACCTTTTATATCTGGCAGAGCTCATTGGCCCAGTCCCTCCATGGCCACCCTTCAATATTAGGTTATTAATTCTTGTGTGGAAGGAACCTAGGAGTCCACCTGGTCCTATGCCTCCCTTTTTTAAAATAAAGCTTTCATAAATGAAAAAGAAATGAAGCATTTATAGATTTGCTGTCCATAGTGAGTGGACTGCATGGCCCGACAATATTTGTTGAATAATTGAATGAAGGTTGAGCTTATTCTGCTTTTGCTGAAGCTGCAAGCTCTAATCTCTACACTTAAAGAGCCCTGCCTTTCACAGAAGCACTGCCCACTTAGTAGGTCCTCATGCCCCAGGATCCTGTTTGTCTCTGGGGCCAGTGTTGTCTTTGGGGAAAAAGGGGCAGCCCAGACCTGTGTGGGTTGACTTCCCTGAGGTCTTCTCTGGGATCAAATTTCCACCTTTTACCTGTCTTCTTCACTGTTCTTCCCTTTGAAGTGCTTGCAGAGGAGCCTCATTCCATAGAAAAGGAAACAGAAAAAGAAGGGAGCTTGGAGAAAGGGAAGTTTAATGGCATCAAAATACCACTTTGTATCACAGTTCACTTGGTCTCAGCCAAACTTAGCTGAAATTAATGAATACCCATAGGTCAGGGGATCTTTCTCAGCACTCTCTCTCCCAGATTGGCTCACTGGAATACTTTGACTTTAAAGAAGATGCCATGAGTTGAGTGTGGTGGTGCATATCTGATATTACAGTGGGTCAGGAGGATGAGGCAGGAAGATTGCAAGTTCAAAGCCAGCCTCAGCAACTTAGTGAGGCTCTGAATAACTTAGTGAGATTCTGTCTGTAAAAAAAAAAAAAAAAAACAGAACCAGGATGTGGCTCAGTGGTTAAGCACCTCTGAGTTCAATCCCCAGTACAAAAAAAAAAGATCATAAATAAATTTTACTAATTTGGATATTATTTTTCAAATGGCAGAGAAAGTTTTATTATAATATCTGAGCTATTTTCTTAGATTTTGCAGTTACAGAAAAAGCTAGTAAAAATAATATTCACTAAAATTATTTATAATACTAAGATGATGAATTTTACATTACTGAAAATTTCTTATGCAAAAAAATATAAAAATGGTTAAATGAAGATTTATTTCAAGATGAGGAAATTATTTTAAAAAGATAAACCTTGTAGGAGAGAAAACAAAATGTCACTAGAAGGTGATTTATACTTTATTCATGTATGAAAAGCCAAATGTTCTTAAGATAAAACTCTTTGTTCATGTGATTACAATTAAACTCTCCATAGTATATTCAATAAAATCTGAAACACTGACTTTAAGATTCCTCTTGAAAAATAAGCAAGGAAAAAAATACTAAAAACACTTTTTTCCTAAAGGTGTTGAGAAAGGATTTGCCTTCTAGATTTTAAAAACATGTATTACCAAAGTCATGATGGTGGATTAAAATCCAGAAAAAAAATTTGAAACAGAGTAGCTATTTCAAAAATAGATTCAAACTGTAATAAAAACTAGCTACCTGAAAAAAGAAACGGAATATATAAAAGCAAGAAGTAATCATTATTGAATATGTGAGGACAATCAGATCATGATAGAAAGACTGCATTAGATTCACACTCCATATCGCATAATATAATTAATGTTGGCTAAAGCAAAATGATGAACATAAAAAGAAAATGATAATAGAATTAGCATTCTCTTTGCAATTACGGAGGAAAAAAAATTCTGATTCCCTAAGATATAACTAGATATAAAATAGGTATGTTAGGATATTAAAAAGGGCTTAAAAATAAAATGTACAGAAGTATGACAATTAAATATTATAAATGTTAAAAGGAAAGCTTCACTATAGGAAATGAACAGAGCATTGATTTAATTATTTAAGGTCAATATTCAGCTTTCATTCAAAATGAGATCATAGGAAATTCATGGACACACAAGGAAATGTAGACAATAAATCACCACATGGAAAAGCACTCAGTATCAACAGCAGCTAAACAAATGTAAACCAGAGAGTTTAAAAATATATAGTACATCAAGTAAGTGAATGTTGGTCTGGGCAGCTCAGAGAATGGGCTTTGGATTTGGTCAGATGCAGAATTAGATCCTGCCACTTTTTAAGTAGCAATAACATGAGGCTGCTGTATATCTTGAAGGGTTACTCTGAGGTTAAATGTCTAATATAAGTCAAATATTTAGTCCAATAAAGGCACATACAGAATGTTTCCATGAGTTGTAAGCAATAGTGGAAGACTGTGGTGGTGGTTTTGGAGCTGATGTTGGGGAAGGTGATGATGATGGTGGGTAGTGTTGGTGATGATAATAGTCTTGGTGACATGGCAACAGTGGTGTTTGTTGGTAGTGTTGGTGAAGGTGATGGTATTGTAGATGCTGGTCTTGGCAGTGGTGATAATGGTGGCGATGGTAGTGGTGGGAGATGAGAACTAGTGGCGGAAAAGGTGGTGGTGGTAGCATATCTTGGTAAAGGTGCTGATAGCAAAAATTAATAGTTCTGAGATTGTTGATGGCTTGATAATGGCGATAGTGGTGACTGATGGTGATGATGGTGATGGTCATGGTGGTGGAGATTGCATTGCTAAAGGTGATAATGATGATGGGGATGGTGTTGGTGATGGTAGGAGATAATAGCAATGGTATTGATTTTAGTTCTGATGAAAAGGAGATAGTGATGGTATTGATTTTGATGCTGAGGGTCATAGAGATAGCTTTGTGGGTTAAAAAAACTAAAATGATAAGTTTTAGTCATAGTGGATAAATAAGAAAAATGTAATGCTAAAAATTCAATGCTGCTGGTCAGGCAATTTATTATTTAGTTTCTCTAGAAAGTGTAAAATGCACAACCAAAAATATAATATGTTGTTCACTTTGACACAGAAGCTAAACTCTTGGGAATAAACAATCTGGAAAACAATATCCCCAAATTAAAAATGGTCTGGAAATAGTATAGCTGTGTTATTTATAACTGGGAACAATCCAAAAGCCCCAACAATAGGGAAATGACTAAGCAAATTATGATACATCTAGCTGGTGGATTAATGTCATGTAGCTATTCAAAGTGGCACATGAGGAAATATGCATATGAAAAAACCTGTTATTGCAATGTCAAACTAGATGTTCATACAGCGCACATTTTTATGTTTTTACCAAAGAATAGATGAGAACAAAAATGCATGTACATAGGGTTTTAAAAGTTTCATATGAATTAAGCCTTTTTTTATAAATATATCTGAACATTTTCTTATCCAAAAGCATTAAAAAGGCTACATATATTTTCACACCAAATGTTAAATTTATCTTTGAAATAAATATTGGCTGCTCTATCAAGTATGACTTAGTTACTTGCTCAATGGTCCCATCAACTCATGAAGGGTGATGGTTGAACTTCAAGTTACCTCAGTCCAGATAACTGGCCCCTAACTGACCAACACTGAGATGGGCCAGCTCCCCCTACCCTACTTTCTCAAACTCCATTTATGATCTTTCCATTTCCATCCCAGTTCTTTTCCCCTCAGCTTGTCCTCACAATGCTTAGAAAGAACTTTCAAAACCAAAATTGCTCTTGTTATTTAAACGGAAAATTCAGAAGTAGTTTAAAAAATGGTATTGATCTCAATATGATCCATTAATTTGAATATGAGTTAGGTTTGTGGTTGTATAAAAAAATAACCCACAGAATTTAAGGTTTGACTTTTAGAGCAGTTACTTGGCTTCTTCCTCTGTGAAATGGAGTAACAGTGGTAATGACGCGCAGGTCGTTGGAAGGATTAAAGAAATGCACAAGAGTAAGACACAGCAGAGTGACTGGCACATAGTAAGCTAACATTCACTACCATTCGTATTGAATTTGATCATTGCCATTACTCTTACATCTATGCTTCCAGAATGCTCCAGAAGCTACTGATCAGAATAAAAGCATTACTGACTTCATTATCTACACAAGCAGAATGGGTGATACGTAACTTTCTGTGGCTAGGAGAAAACGATATTCTTTTTTACTGATTTTTGTCTCATGTCAGATTCAAAAATATAAACTAAGATGGACTTTCCAAAAGCCTCTCATTTTTTAAATTAAAATATTGAATAAATAAAATACTAAAAAGTTTACCTTGCTTAAATTTCTGAACATTTTCTTATCTAAAAGCATTAAAAAGGCTACATATATTGTCACACTAAATGTTAAATTTATCTTTGAAATAAATATTGGCTGCTCTATCAAGTATGACTTAATTTCTTCCCTCAATAATTTCCTATATGACTCCAGTTTCTACACCTCTATAATCTTATAGGGGTTTTTTATTTGTTTGTTTTGGGTGTAGTGTTTTATCTTCTAAGCTTTTAATTTTTAAAAATAAATTCATTTAAATTCCCATCAAGATAGAAACATCCGTGTATAGTTCACTTAAGAGGCGGGTCAGGTAGGCCTCTGGAAATGCCTGCTGAGTGTCCTTCCCTCGAACTTCCTCAGGACGGATGTGCCCCTGAAAATCCCTAGAGGGTGCTGTTTTCCTGTTTGTTATGGCTTCCGAAGAACAATAAAAGGAGGGAAGCAAATCCATCATAAACAAGACAGACTATAAAGAAAACTAGGACTCCATGTTCCTGAGCTGAAGGGGACAGGAGAATATTGAATCTAGGTTCCTAATTGCCAGGTGAGGATATAGAATCCCAAAGAGGTAGAGTACTTGACCAAGGTCATTCTAAACACATAATTAAAAGAAACAAAGCTAGAATCCCAACTTCAGACCCCAGATCCTCTCTATTCCACCACCTGCCTCTCTCAACAGATAAAAGTCTTTTGTATGCATATTCACCCTCCTTTATATGCTTTTGACTCCAAGGATCAAGGTAGCTGACTGGCAGGCAGGAGTGTATTTGAGAACTGCATAAGACACATTTTCTGAGCACCTTCTGTGTGCCGGATACTGTGCTAGGTACGTATGTTGGTCCATTTATTCCTTACTATAGCCTTATAAGGTGTGTACTATTTTGATTCCCATTTGACAGATGAGAAAAGTGAAGATTAGAAGTTGTAAGAAGCTGGCCCAGAATCACACACCCTGTAATTAGGGAACTAGATCATAAAACCACATTAATGTCTTTATCTGTTTATCCACCGTGTTCTCAAATATCTACTATGTATAAGAAATAAGATAGGGCTGGATTTGAAATAGAAAAAGATTTGGGGTGGCAGAGGTACACAGCAGTTATACTAATTTTGGAGCTTTTGAGCTGCTGCATCAAATAATGCAAACCCCTAATGTGCTAGGATCCTGTTCTCTTACTAAATGCAAGATGTAGGAAGTTGCTTCAAAGCTGCAGGGTGACTAGTACGTAGAAGAGGCTGAAGTTAGATTCACCGCAGAGTGCAGGTGAACCAACACAAGCAATAAATCTGAGCTAAGGAGAAGGGGAGAGAGGAATATCCCCTCACGTGTGCTTCCTGAGGACAGGTCATTCACTTTCCACTGTGGAAAATGAGGAGACAGGTGGCGCACTCCACCAGAGATGGCAGAGAAGCTCTCCCGAAGTAACTTGCACAAGGCACCGTAATTTATCACTACACGTTTCAAGGGAGTCTGAAGATGAATTGGAAGCAGGCTCTGCCCGCTGTGTGCAGTGCACGATGCTGGGTGCTGTGGGGTAGATAAAGCTAAATGCATGCGATGCATGGTGCCTGCTTCCGTGTGCTTGTGTAGAGCTGGAAGAAAAGATGTCTGTAACTACAATGCTGGGTGCAGAGTGCTCTCGTCCATGTGAGGCGTTGCTGGAATCCCACAGCAGGCGTAAGCCCAGCAGTCATCTCTGGAATGTTCCTCAAGGGTTCTTCCTTGCAAAATGCTTGAAGTTTAAAGCGTTCCTTGCTGCAGTCCCAGGCTTTTTGACTAATAGAACAGTAAACACCTTTATGAAAATGATTACCTCAAACCATGTTTATGCTTCGACTTGACTGCTTAGCAGATTCTTTTCCAAGAGCAATGCTCAAAGAGAGTGCACAGGGAGGGGAGGACAAGGACAGGAAAAGCAGGAACTGGGTTCAGGGAGCCTGTGGCTGGAGGAAGACTGATTTTACCTATATTGTCACTTTGTTTAAGACCAAAACTGTCCAAAAATTTGCATAAATTAGGACATTTCATGCTATGAATTTGAATTCTTTTGCTTTAAGTATTGTTATAAATGTTCTGGGTGCAGCTAAAAGGTAATTGGAGATTTGGTGACTGGGTTAGTCAGTTTTTTATGGCTATGACCAAAATATCTGACAAGCACAATTTAGAAGAGGAAAGATTTATTTGGCTCATGATTTCAGAGGATCAGTCCACAATTGGCTGGCACCATTGCTCTGGTCCTGAGATGAGGCAGCACATCAAAGCAGAAACATCATGGCAGCTCAAAGCAGCTGGGGCCAGGGGGAGGAGGGAAAAGAAGAGAGGAAGGAACCAAGGAGAAGATAAACCTTTCTAGGGCATATCCCCAGTGATCTGCTAGTTCCTACCTCCTAGAAGACCTCACAACTATCAATGGATTAATCCACTGATGAGGCCAGAGCCCTCATGATGCAATCATTGCATAAAAGTCCCACCTCTGAATCTTGCTATAATGGGGATCATGCTTTCAACACATGAGCCCTTTTGGGGGACATTCCAGATGCAAACTGTAACAGCAATTTTCTTTCTTCTCATCTGGAGAGTAGACTCACTGGTTAGATGTGGCCGTGTGAATTTCTTTGTTTAAGTGTGGATTAGAATGTTTTGGGAATATGATTCTCCAATTAAACAAGTCATCTATTTCTGTTTGTCTTTTGAAAGCCAGAGTCACTGAAGGTAAAAAAATGCATACCCAGAGATTCTTAGGATTACAATACAATGAACTAACACTATAATCTAAATTTTATCCCACCAATGCCAAAGTTAGTAAAAGATTGACAGGTTGAATTTTTAAAAAGTATCTTTAAAAAATCATCCAACAATGAAAATCAAATCCAAGACACATGAATCATCAGAGGCTGCAGGGGATTCATCTATGGTTGAAGACTTCAATCTTGGGCACTTAGCTTCCCCAGAGCAATGCTAGCACTGGGTACATTTGCCATAAATAAATTATTCAGCGTGCTGACCTGGATCCGTGAGTGGGCTGTTCCGCCCTGCCCCCTGCTCTCCTGTGAGAGTAAAATGTCCTCTTGCATTTTTAATGCCACCCCAAAGACTCTGTGTCAAATTTCCACAAAGTTTGCCAGAGGAATTAGCCACTTTTTAATAGGTAGTTCCAAGAGTTCAGAAAAGAAGCAAATTTGAAGAAAATTTAAAAAAAAAGGTTTAAAGTCTCTGATCCAACATACTGTATCTTACATTTTCAGAAAAAAATAACAACTTCTAAAAATTTACCACCTGGTCTGACATATTGGAATTTACTTTAGTTAACACAATAACAACCGAGTTATGATGACTTCTTGCTTCCTTCCCGTCCTTCCTCTGGCAGATGTGGGAATTGCCTGCCCAGGGGAGCATGACACATCCTGGACCTACTTAGAGAGAGTGTGACTTCACAAACTCAGAGGGAGGCAGTCACTGCCCCATTCTCTACGACTGACTCTGGGGACCAAGAAGCCATTAGCTTACTGTTAAGGCTCCCATCAACGTGGCCTCCCTGTCAAGGTTCTCAAATTTGAACTTTTATAAATTTATGTTCTATGGTACCACCTGTATGAAGCAGTACTCCTGAATCAAAAGAAGATGAAAATGTGTCTAATAATCATTCAAATTCAAGGTAAATTTAATCTTCATTTAAAAAATGCATCTCTACTTTTTAAATTTAGTAAATGATTATGAATGACAAATATTTTGAAAAATACAGAGATATAAATAAGAAAAAAAAACATGACAAACACCTGTAAGTTCACTATGGAAATATAACCTCTGTGAACAATTTGATATATTCCCTACCTATATATCTTCTACACATATTTTTTTTAAATTTTTTATGTCTTACAAAATTCAAATTTATACTACATTCCTAGTTGATTTTATTTTTATTTGTTCAACATAGTCTTACATATTGGAAGTAATCATTGTTACACATTCATGAACACATAGATATTGACAAAGCAAGCCAAGGCTGATGCCAGTTCACGGTCTCCCCCATTTGACTCGTTGATTTTTACCATGATCACCACTAATGTCCACATCTTATTCTTTCTTATGAAATAGCATTCATAAAATTTCTCGTGTGTCCTAATCATTGGAAGCACTGGGTAAGTAATACACAGTGAATACATTTGGCATTTTCTGTCAAATACAAGTTTCAGCAGTCACTGTAGCAGTCCAGACTTTGAGGTAAGTGAGAGTGAGCCTGGAGCTGAAGAGAGGATGCTAGAATTATCGCATGGCTGCCTAAACCCTCTTCTGTTAGGAGTTGGATGAAACCTTGCTAGTCAAAGTGACCAGTAAGAGAAGCTCATGAATTCTACGTCAATATTAACAAAAGAAACAATGGAGCATCAACAGTTTCTCTTAAACAACCAGCGACTGCTAATGTCAGTGCAGAGACTACAAGCAGGTGAAGGGGGGAGCCTCTTTACGGTCTCGTCACCTGCTCTGGGTTACACATTTTCCTTAACTTAGCTGGAACCTGTATGGTCCACTCAGCGGTCCCTTAGGAGACCCCGTTGCTCACCTGAAACCTGTGTGTGCGTGTCTTTTTCCCCCCAGTTAGGTGTATACCTCATGCTGATTTTGATAAAGGTTATTTGAAAAAGAGTCCATTTAGAGTAGTTTTAAAATTCTTTTGTTAATAGTGGTCATTTTCTCAAAGAGAAGTATATGACAGAAAAAATCTAACCCACAGGAGTGTTTGTTCCCAACAGACATGTACAGAGGCCTGCAGGGTGTTGCTAATCCTTACTTCATGCCCAGAGGAAGTGTGAAGGCCCCAGGATGGTTCATTCTTCTTTCATTTGTTTCTCAATCATTACAGAGACCATCTATTTGTAGATTTGTTTGGTATAGGAAGATTTGGAATCCTCTGGCCAAGCCCAAGGAGGACTTATTGTGACACTCATAAAACTCAAAATCCACGGGGAATGGTAATGGCCAAATTATGTTGTTATATCATGTGTGTGTATGAATATGTATCAATAAGCCCAACCATTTCTTATAATTATAATTTAACAATAAAAAATATGGGAAAAACTCTCAAAATATAGGATCTCTCATTTGCACTTTTCTCTTCCAAGACCCAGAAAGGGATATACCACAGAGTTCACATGATCATGTTTTTTTTTTTTTTTTTTTTTTTAAGAGCGGTGGACAGTGAGAGAGAGAATGAGAGCAAGAGAGAGAGAGAATCAATTTTATTTAGTTTTTCATGTGGCTTTCTTTGTTCTGAAACTTTGTTGTGTACATGGTGCTGTGGTTCGAATTCACGTACTCACTCATGCCAGGCAAGCGCTGTAACTGCTGAGCCACTGCTCCAGCCCCAATCATTGGGATTTGTAAAATTTACAAACAAAAGATTTTGAAGAACAATTGGTTAAGACCAATATCTCTTTCCATTGCCGTTCTCCTCTGTTAAGCTTCCTTTAGCAGCAGGAGGCATTTGGGTGGCCATAGGACTTCTGAAAGCTTCACTGAATGGGTAGTTAAATTAGGGAGAGTTTAGATTTAGTGAGATATATCTTTGTGGCCCTAAGTCATTTCTGGTAGCTAAGTTAACTGTCCTAGTGAGGGACTAGCTTCCAACAGCACTACTGATGCCCATTGTGTTGACTTAGCCCAGCTCATGACCTAAAAGTGCAAGGTCGCAGGTCATACAGAAATATAAATGTATCCCAAGACACCAGCACCAAAAGTATGCAGTTAATGGAGGAGGATCAAAGGTTGAATATAGAGCTAGAACCTAGTTTCTGGGAAGTTGCAAAAATAAATAGCTGCATTTTTGCATCCTTACTATCAATACTAAAATCCAAATTTTCATGGGTCATGCCAGTAGAGGAAATATATTAGATTTCTCTACTCCCATAAATAAGGATAAACAGGGGTATTATGAATCCATTGTCAAATGAAGGGGCAAAGTGTAGGCTGTCAAAAAAATTAGAGAGAAAAAAAGTATTGCAGATGAGTATCAGGCACTTAATAAAATATCAAGCTACTTTTTTTGCATTTTTTAATCTGTGGTATTTGACAGGTTTTTAGAAGTTCATAATTTCATTTGGTTACTTTTCGTTTTCTAAATATTCACGTCTGCGTCTAATTTATGTTCATAAAGTTGTGCATGTTTATCGAGCAGGGCCTCTTGATTGCATGAGCTTCAGGCCCAACAACCGTTGGCCTGGGAGTATGTTCCAGACCTTACACTCCTCCATCCTCCTAATTTCCAGTGCTCTCTCTGCTTACCACTTGGCCTCACATACAGTCTTTCCTCCAGACCTCTTTGCTCTGTATTCCAAATCTCACCTTGGCTGTTGCCTGTCTTGCTGTACCCAGCAGTCACCCACTAAGCCTCTGGTCAAGTCCTGCCCTGTTCCTCTGGACCAGCCCTGGTCAGAGCCCTGGACTTCCTCCTGGCTGGGAGAGGAGTTCATGCTGGCAGTGGGGACAGTGCCCAGCAGTTTAACAGTGGAAAGAGGGCAGATTGATCAGATGCCACTTGTCTCCAGGGGAGAATTGACCCCAACAAACACACCCTGGTGGCTTAGCATCAGAATGCATGGTCCAGACCCTGGCAACAGCACAGGAAATGGATTCCTCCTGATTGGCAAGCGATGCTAAAGGTCGGACTAAATCTAATTTTAGAATTCAAATTTGAGAATTTGAAAACCACAGTAGGGAGGAAAACAAAAGAGCCTGCTGTTGAAAAGCCCTTTCCTGAAGGTGTCCTGTCTGATTTTCCCCTGAATTCCTAGGGAAAGGTAGAGCGGAGACCATAAGAGACTGATTCCCTTAATGTTATTTTGCTTTGCAAAGGAAGGCTGAGAAGAGCCACTTAAGCCTGCTCCACAGAAAAATGTTCAGAGAGAAATCTTAGACCTTCTCATTCATAATCATCCTTTACCCATCCTGGGAATATGGATGCTTTTCATCCTCTAAGCAATGTTTTTAACCTTGTCCAAGCATAACATCTCCCAGGGAGCTATGATCGCAGCAAGAATGAGTGATAAAGAAGTAAATATTACAAATGGTTAGAAGAGGGGCTGGAGCAGTGGCTCCGCGGTTATGGCGCTTGCCCAGCATGGGCAAGTATGTGGGTTCAAACCCCAGCACCCACGTACACAACTAAGTTTCTGAGCAGTGAAGACCATGTGAAAAATTCAATAAAAATTGATTTTCTCTCTCTCTCTCTCTCACTATCTTTCTCTCTTTTAAAAAAAATGGTTAGAAGAATCACTGGGACCAGGTCTTACTCCAGCTTCTGCAAGAACTTAATCCCCACCCCCTTTCCTCCTTTCCTCGCTCATCTCTTCTTTCTTTTTTCTTTTCTAGCACGCAGGGGAAGTGAGTAATATAAGAGAGAATGATAGTGGCCAACCACCAGATTGTCTTTAGAGAGGACTTTAAATGCACTCCCATAACAAGTAGAATGACCCATAGATAATATTATGGGCTTTGGAGAGCTGCAGACCCAGACATGGGTCCCAGTTTCAGTATAGCCTTCAGATCCAGGCAAGAGCCACAGCTGTAGGCATCCTAGCTCTGGGAGTAGTTGGAACTTATTTGAACAAATGACAAAACACTGGTTTGCATAAACTCTCCTAGGGACAAGAATGTAGATTTAATATAGACCGAAAGTTTCACTTGTCATCAGCCTTGACAGACTGTGTAAATAGCCTCCGGCAGAAAGTTGAGGATGCATCAATTGCAATGCATGGTGTATTCTAACTACTGTTTCCAGAGTGGGAAATGCTAAGTTAAACAAGATATGAGGTTTCTTGACTGAGTTCTCTGCTTCTGTTAGAAGTTAATGTGCTCTGTGAATCTGTAAGAAGAAGAGCAAGTGGATAATATTTCTCAAATTTCTTAAGACATAGAACCCATTTTTTTAATGTTTTTAAAAAAATTTTTGGTGGGGTATCTCAAAGGACCTAACCTGTGCAGTGTGTACTTTCAGAAATAATTACCAGCCCTAGAAAAGCCCACCAGGCCTATTGCCCATGGCACCAACCACTTTTGGGCTTTCTGGATGTTTTTGGGCAATTTATCTAGTCACTCACTGGTCCCTTTCCATGTTTCTTGGTGTCCCTGTAGGTCTTTGGGCCACACGCCTATCCAGAACCACCAAAGTTTATGTCAGCTGCCAGTAACTGTCCCTGAAGTTGTGGGCAGAGCCACCTTCTATCACAGAGAGGCCCTGTGTTCTGGCTACTTGGTTAAATTTAATTTTCTGAAATAAATTTAAAAAGTGGGGGAGGCTTTCGAGAAGATCTTTTGAATGGAAACCAAGACAATATACCATTTGTCCAAAGACAAAATAAACTCGTTCTCCTGACATGTCCGTCCACATGATCTTGTTATTCCTGCTAATGGGAGATGGGGCCCACTGATTGCCAAGATTGAATCATCCGTGTGAGGGCAGAGTTCCTAACAGATGCCAGACCAATTTGCTGCTCTATAAACCATAGAAATTAAAACACTAATAGATGTCCTGGCCTTCCAAAACACAGGGATATTATTTCAAGACTAAATAAAAGTTGTTGCCAGGGAAATGGGTGTTTTCTCTTTTGCTTCTTAGCTGCAAAAGGAGCGCAGGCTTGGAGGCACTTTGGAGATGGCACCAGACATATTTCACACAGAATGTGTTCAACCGGGTCCTGTCTTTTCTTGGTGTTTTGAAGATTAAGAAACTGCCCTTGGTGTTTACAACAGATTCTTCAACTTGTATACGAGGCATGAAGCATGTATCTCAAAATATCCTAAGACGATGAAAAATAAGAAAAGAGTAATTGCTCCAAAAAGTCATATGTACGTGGGTGTGGGTGTGTCTGTCTGTCTGTCTGCCTCTCTGTGTATTCTCTTCCCTGAGGACTCTAAGAGGTGAAGAGGCAGAATTTCTGAAAGTGGAAAATACCAAGTACAAAGAACAACTTTTCCGTCTAGACACCAACGACCCCTTTTCCTGAAAACGTAGAGTGCTTAACTAAACCACCCAGTCTTTGACTCTCAGCTGTCTAGTGTTTGCTGTTTTCCTCCTTCAGGTGGAGAGCGCTGCCCTTGAGCAAGCCCAGCGTGGGGTGCGGTCAGACCACTTTCCAGGCTGGTGAATGTTGGCTGTGTATAGTGAAGATAACGGGAAGCCTGGAGACCATTAGCTGGCCCAGCCTCTACCATTGTCATTGGTGGCAAATTACTTAACTCCTTTGGGCTGCAGAATCCACATGTTAAGAACAAGCAAGTTGGGGCTGGAGCGGTGGCTCAGCGCTCGCCTGGCATGAGCGAGGACTGGAATTCAAACCCCAGCACCGCAATGAAGTCTTGGAGCAACAAAAGCCACGTGAAAAACTAAATAAAATTGATTCTCTTTCTCTCTTTCTCTCTGTCTGTCCCCTTTTCTTAAAAAAAAAAAAAAAAGAACAAAAGTTGGATCAAATTCAAATGACATCTATGGTCTCTGCCAGATTCAGAGATCTCGAGTCTCTGTGTATCTCAAGGTCTTCACTTGCCCAGGGAGGGTGAACTGCCTCAGCTCTAGATACATGCCATGTAAAAATAATTCGAATTTCTTTCATCTTTTCTAAGTGTTCTTCCCTAGGATATTGTTAGCCAGCCCATCTCTGAATGCAGGAAGACTGGGCAACCAGCCCTATGATGTGTTTAAAGAATCAGGTAAGGGTGGGAGATTAGGGTGGGCACTAGGGGGTAAATCTATGATATATATATTGTTCATTGGAAGCATTTTTGATTGTACAATAACTAAATTTCTTAATAAAAAAAAATCACCAAACATCTTTTCCCTTTCACATTCTCACTCCTGCAACCTGGTAACTGAATTTCATAGCAATAATTCCTTATATTTGTTAAGTGCTTTACATTTTAAAAAATTATGTATTTTATCTTTTGATAAAACTACTTTATAAAATGGGAGGAGCAGATATCGCTCCCATTTTAGGGATATAAAGATTGGGACTTGGAGAAGCTAATATGCCTCATGTCTCAGAGGTTATGCTAGCCTGAGCTCAGCCTGCCTGTTTTCGGCACTGCACTCACTGTCTGTGAAAAGGCTTCTCCATAGTAAAGAAAATCTGCTCCTCGGGGGTGAGGGGTGGGGGTGATGTTTAGGGTCATTGATTTGTTTCTTTTTGCACATACACTCAGCAAACATTGCTAATGTCTACTGCACTGCAGTCCCTGGGCATTTGCATACCACTAAATTCAGTATTTTCCAGCACATTTCTTGGAATGCCAGCAGGATAGGATTTCCCTGGGGGAAAAAAAATCCCTGTGGTCAAATGGGATTCCAATGTTCTCCATAACATCTCTTTTCTTTGAGATTTGCAGTCCATATTTGCAAATTAAAGGTGCTGAGATGTCCTGTAGTCAAGAGCCCTCTTTAAACACTTTAAATTCACCAGTCCCCAAACTGAATATAGGGACACTTAATTCATGCATGAGGACTGAAAGATTACTGCCCGCTGATTCTTCTGAGAGCCTGCTGAAATGAAAGGATAGACCTATGGAGAGGAATGAGCTCGAAAGGGCAAAGAAAATGAGGACACGGTTGGACAAAGAATCGAGGCAAACTTCTGGAATAGAGAAGGAAGCTAGGAGCATGTCGACTGGTGACACAGAATGGAGGAAACCCTGCAGCTCAGAATAAATCCCAAGAAGACTGCAGAAGATAAGGGGACCATGTCCTTTGCCAGGGCCTTGGAGTTGGCCGTCACACAGTGGGTGTGGGGTGGGCTGTAGGCTCAAGTGGAGGAGTCACTGAAAATCCATCTGCAAAGCACTGTGCAGGACAGCAGGTGCCTGTCGCCTCTCAGCTCTGAGCAGCACACTGGAAACCTGGCGTGTACCTCCAGGTTCTCAATGGGGTAATGCCAGGTGTCTCAATGCCAAGTGTCACATCCACACATCTAAGTGGAGCCTCTGTATTGCTGCTTCCTTATCCTCCAGTATTCTTTGTAGCACAGGCATTGCTTTTAGTTTCTGGTCATCTGTCTGCCCTATAGGATATTTGTTAGTTGCAGGGCAGGAGCCTGGCCCTGAGGGTCTGCAGACAGCTCCTGCTTCCCAAGTGGTGTGGCAGTGCCAGGGTAAAGCCTTTCTGACTGGCATTTGGAGATCCATCCCCCTCTCATTCACCCTCCAAGAAAGATGGTTGGCTTGGCCTCCCCAGTCTCTCTTCTCTCATAAGGTAGTGTGCAAAACCTGGGGAAAGGACCATTCATAGAACAATATCAATTATTAAAATTAAGAAGGTGACTATTAGAAACAACAAATGTAATGTAGAAGAGATAGAAAATATAGAAAGTGTCTAAGACTATAGAGAAACAAACAAATCAACCAAGAAGATATAAGAAACAAAACAGGAAACCAAAGCCAAACACAGCAAAGCCAACATCTAAGTGATAAGAGTTATAGAAAGAGACTGCACAGCAAAGACGACAGGGCCTGACACCAATGCTTGCTCAGTGCAGTCATTCCTGTGCCAGACCCATCAGGCCAGGTCCCTGCCCTGCACCAACAAGTATTCTATAGGGCAGAAGATGCCCAGCAAATAAATTCAATGCCCATGCTACAAAAAAAACTAGAGGATAAGGAAACAGCAATACAGAGGCGCCACTTAGATGTTGTGGACGCGACACTTGGCAGAGACCCTGAAGTGAGGAATTGAGCCAGGCTACTCAACGTTTGCTAAGGGACTGAAAGGCTGAAAGTATGTAGGTAGAAGAGAGAGAGGTGCTGAGCGCCTCTGTAAACTGAGAGGTTCCATTAGATAATTTGTGAGGCCTGTCATAATTTAGGAAATGCCCTTGTATCCCACCCAAATCCCCTTTAATCACTAAGTTGGCACCAGCCATTCCAGGGAACACATCATGTCTCACAACGTGCTGAAAACACCAGGCCCCATTTGATCATGCTCTGCGCTGCTTCCCTCAGCAAGCTATTTTCTCCACACTTTCCTGGGAGCCCGGGTTTTATACTGAGTCTATTTTTAGTTGTTGTGCGCACAGGCTGCTGGGATCAATTGCCTCAGGAGGCTGATGAGAACTTTACCCTGGGGAGAGGCATTCCATTTTGTAACCCTGCCCTGAAGAGCTCTGGAACTGA
The DNA here is from genome assembly GCA_004027875.1 of Aplodontia rufa. Lineage (NCBI taxonomy): Eukaryota > Metazoa > Chordata > Mammalia > Rodentia > Aplodontiidae > Aplodontia > Aplodontia rufa. The sequence goes on along the minus strand of PVKS010021693.1, from coordinate 18,339 downwards.
GATTTTACAGTTTACAACCTCTGAGAACTTGATACCACTTCATGAAATGCAAGATCAGGTGACTTTGCTCTGTAATCTGAGGTCAGCAAGAAATTGTGCAAAGTGATTTTGGTCAGAGGATTAATAGTTTCCATTCAAACCTTTTATCGAAGAAAGGACAGTATTTTTTTTTTCTTATTTATTTATCTATTTTTTTGAGAGTTGTGTTGATGCTTGGAGAGCCCTGGTTGGGAGTAGGTTGAGAAGTGAAGCATTACATACTGATTTTTCATGAGGGCACCCTGATTCGGTTCCCACAACCGCATTGTCAGTCAAAGGAGGATCGATTGGCTTTCAGGAAAGCAACCTGAAAGGTCCAGTTGGAAATTCTAGTAGGTATTTAGTTTGTCAGTTCTTGCACTTCCTTCTCTGCTCTAAGGTAATAATGGAAAGATTGACTATAAAACCCACCATGGCCAAAATCATCTTCTTCTAGCACATTTTTGAACTTAAAATTTCCTGACTGAACCCTTAGCTGCTTCCGGCTGCAGACCAAACATACTCTAAAACTCTCACTGCTATTTAAAGAGTTTCAATGGTCCAAGCCACTCCCCAGATATAAATTTATTTGTCCTATGTCTCCACTTTCACCCTCTTATGCTCCATCCCCACTACATTATTGAATTTTCCTTATATGTTGAATATCCCTTATCTGAAATGCTTGGGATCAGAAGCATGTCTAAACAGCTGGGCATGGTGGCCTGGGAGGCTGAGGCAGAAAGATCACAAGTCCTAGGATAGCCTTGACAACTTAGTAAGACCATCTGAAAATAGAATATAAAAACTGCTGGGAATCTTCCTCAGTGGCAGAGCACCCCTGGATTCAATCCTAGTACTGGGGGAAAAAAGATGAAACTTCTATATGATTTTCTTTATGTAAGGTACCTATTAAAGACAGATTCTGAGAGACAGAAAATAGAATGGTGGTTTCCAGAGGCTGGCGGCAGGGAGTTCTTGTTTAATGAGTATGGAGTTTCAGTTTTGCAAGATGGTAAGAGTTCCCTGGAGACGTGATGATCACAGTAGAGTAGCAATGTGAGCATATTTAATGCCAATAAACTGCACACCTACAAATGGTTAAGACGTTAAATTTTAAATTATGTATATTTTACTGCAGTTTTAAAACCGATGAAATAGAGGCACAGAGATGTAATGTAACTTGATTAAGACATCAAACTAGAAAGGAGCAGTGCTTGGATTTCAGTCTGCCCGTCCACTGTTTTAGTTTGGTTTGGTTCCCGGTGGGTCTACTTTTCCCATTGTAAGTGTTGTTACTCAGGGATCATCCTTAACCTTGTGGGATTCTGGGTTGAGAATTAGGAACAGGCAACACCTCTGGACAAGTGAAATAGAATAAAGGTTTCTCTCCCTGCAGAAGCCTCCCTGTAGTGGCCTGGCATCTCAGATGGGCTTGGCTGGACACCAGCTCCTTCCCCATACTCTTGGCCAAGTGTCCTGGTATGTGGTGCAACCCATCCCAGCTCACCAGAGTCAGCTCTGCAACTCTTCCGAAATCCCTGCTCCATGAGGCCACACTGGTAGCCATCGGCCAGGGCAGGATGTATAGAAATCAGCAAATGCTAAAAAGCAGTTTCCCTCCACCATCGTGTACCCTGTACTTGAAAGCCTTCTTCCTCTGTCTTCTGGGGTGACCCTGTTTATATCATCTCTACAAGTTAACAAAATCCCCATGTCTAATCTTGTCCCTCTTTTGAATTTCTTACCCAAATGTCTGCCTACTAGGCAAATCAACCTATGGCATCCAAGGCCATTAAAATATTGAAAACAGCCTCTCTTCCACTTACTGCCTCCTCAAACACTTGCTCTTCCCTAATTAGGAGTGCCATAAGATGTTAGGCCTGCTGGGGGCGTGGCTTCAGGTAGCCCACACTTCACAGCCTGGCTGGGGGCGTAGCTTCAGCCAAGACACCGAGGCCGTGCCTGGTAGCTAAGGGGCATGGCAAAGGGCAACTTGCCCTCGAAAATAACAGCCAATTGGGATGCTGGTGGACAAGCTCCAATGGATTGATGGACCCACCAGCCAGTCTCTGAAGGACCAACCCCATCATGAACTTCCAGTTAGCCAGCAAAACCAGCTGCCTGGCAAAGGTCCAACGCCATTTTCCCTCCCTGCCATTCTGGCTGGCCGCCACTTCCCATGCCTGCCCTCATCATGGCGGCGCAGGTGAAATTGGCCCGAGAGCAACAAATCCCAATAAACATCTCCGCCTGAATTTACTCCAGTATTGTTATTCATTTTTCTGATTTTACATCTGGTGCACGAAACCCGACCGAGACCAGGAATTTTCTAGACTCCTTTTCCCTCATCTGAATCAACAGAAGTGGGGTAAGTTCCACATCTTTTCACTTGGCCTCTCGCTGGCATCTTCCGTTGAGGGGAATCTGTCTGGAAAGTCGTGGGCCCACGCTGGATCCCCGCCGTTTTCGTCTGGGTCCCAGTGGGTCCTCGAAGATGTTCGAGCCCACTGCTGACCACTTATCTCCCGTTTGGGTGCCCTAGATCAAATTTGGGACACCTCATTTGCTCTTGGCACTCTCCAGATTGCCTGCAAAGGCCATGGGAAATGCTAGATCCTCACCGGACACCCAAACTCCTTTGGGCTGTCTTTACATTAATTTTGACAAATTAGACCTTCCCTGAGACCTCCACCGTAATCAGCTGGTCTTTTACTTGACTGTGGCCTGGCCACAGTATGCTTTAGACGATGGCTCAAAATGGCCTCCAGAAGGAACTTTTGATTTTCAAATCCTAACTGATTCGGCTAATTTCTGTCATTGGACAGGAAAATGGTCCGAAATTTCTTATGTTCAGGCCTTCTGGGGTTTGCGCTCTTCACTGACCCTATGCTCTACCAGTTCTACTGGCCAGAGACAATCCTAAGTCTCTCCATTGCTCTCTCACCTCCTCTTCCTTTTCAGACCCACCTGAGCTGCTCTCAGCTCCACCCTCCTGCCCTCCCCCTCCTTACATAGGACAATCATCCTCTTCCTCATCCTCCTCTTCCCCCCAACCCCACCCATTTGCCGTCCTGGCTGCAGCAGTCTAAGGCTGCTGCATGAGAGCTTCCCACCAGGAAGCTGCTGTCCTGGCTCAGCCAGGCCGGAACTTTAAAAGTACTTTTACAGCATGAAAGCCCAAAATCCAAGCCTGGACAGAAACAGAAAAACAAACAAACAAACCTATCCCTTTAAATCCAGCCCTCTTGATGGGCCTACATTCTTTTGCAAATCTTTTTAACTTCTCTCCCTCTGCCAGCCCAGCTCCACCCTCCTGCCCCTCTGCTCCTTTGCAAAGGTCTCCCCACCCACTCCACCCCTCCCATTCCCCTGGCCTCTTTTTCCCACAGCTGTGGCTCCTCCTCCACACCCCCTCCCTTCTGTCCTCTCCTGGAGGACCCTCCTCCTACTCCACCCTCATCTCTTTATTTCCTTCATTTTTCTCTTCTCTCTCCTCACATAAATGGTGCCAAAATCTGTTTCCTGTTGGTTTTTGTATGTGTGCACACCTCTTATGTTTGTCTGCATATATGTTATACGTTGTGTCAGCCTGGTACCAAGTTGGATTAAATGAGTGCTCATAAACTAAATTTTAAAAATTGGATCCAAATAACTTTCTGTTCACGTGACTCCAACAATTAAAGAAACTCAATTTAAATTGGTTAAACAGGAGTAAAGATACCTTTAAAATTAACCCACATGTTTTTCTAGGTGGTCAATCAATAGAATATTAGTTTCTATAAATGTGAAGTGTAACATTTATTACTTCTAGGATTTTTCTTCAACTGGGAAAAAAAGCTTATGCTTATTTACACATGTCTGATACCATAAATGAGATTTCATTGCTTCTGCTAACCGTGAGTCAATTTTAACAGGTATATAGAGAGTACAGAAGTTTCAATTGTTTAGACATCAGCACTATGAAACAATATATACTGATGAGGCAAATTCTAATTCTTTATCAACAGGTTTTCTTAAAACATTGATATGTTTGTCAAGAGGATTTCTTATATGTCTGTTAACTGTTAAATCTAAAATTTGTACTGATAAATAAGTAGCCGTTATTTCAGGATATCATTTTTTTGACATTCTAGATATGTAAGCATTTGTCTGTTACATTATTTAAGGCGGATAAGTTAACCAACTGCTGTGTTTAATCACTGATACTGTTCCTTTCCTGGCAATTTCCTTTTATAGTTTTAAACTGTTCTGAATAAGTATATAAGTTGCAAAGGGTTTATGAAGGGCAGATCTCAGAGGTTTGCATATTATTGAATATAATTGGCACAATCGGTTAAAGTTATTTGAGATTTCTCTTAAGGTCAAATAAATGTTCGAACTATATAAAAGTCTATAAGATAAAAATCTATGTAGATTTGCAGGCAAGGTAATCGATAAGTGCTCTCTTATATGTATTGTATCTGACATAAAAGGGTCACTGCCATTTAAAAGCCTGATATATTTATTTGCTTTGACTGTTTTTCTCTGATCGTTAACACTGTTTCCTACTGTATATTCAGGTAAACTTTATAAAATACTGTTAAGAGGCAAAGATAACTAAGTTTCAAAGATAAAACACTTTAAGAGCTCTACTTTGCCTGAGCTAACACTCAGCCTCTCACCTTAGGGTTCCAAAGTAAAATTAATTTTATTTCCAAATTCCTTATTGTATTTTCCTTGCAAATCTTTAAAACTGTTTATTAGTGTTTTGCAGAAGTACTACTTCTAACAGAACAAAACCTGAATTAAGACATGCCATCACCTATAGGACAGCACTGTTACTGATCCTGATTAAGCAACTATAACTTAACTATAACTATAAAGGGGTAACTATAAAGCTGTAACGATAGTTCCACTTTAAGACTGGTGAAACTGGCCTGCTGGATGTTAAACACCAAATCAAGGAGACCAAAGTTAAGACAGTTAAAGGGCTAAGGAAAAATAGTCAATATTTTGACCCTTGCCCTGTTTGCTCAGCCAAAGCTCAGGGGACGATGGAACTTCTATACACGCTTGACAACTCTGGGTAACAAGACCTCCCGATCAGGGGGATCAGGTGACCCTACAGAACAGAAAGCCAACCAGTGAACGAACTGCAAAAAGGATGATCATTCAGAATTTACACCAGTATCATTATCCTTTTTTCTGATTTTACATCAGCCACACAATCTTCCGCATCCAACTGGGCTCCATGTCTCAGAACTTCTCCCTCCTGCATAGTTTTCAAAGTTGTTCTCATTCCCTCTTTATCCACTGCTCCTTTTGTTAGTTTAGACCCTCGTCATCTCTTACCTGTGGTATTATGTTGCATACTTTTTTTTATCAGTCTGTTAATGGTCTGCCACCTTCCATCCTCCCCACTGTACCTGAGATACTTTTGCATACAAATGTAATCAAGTCATTATTCTGTTTAATTTTGGTGATTTCCCTTTGCTTACAGGTAAAACATAGCCTCCTTCATTGGCACCCAGTCTCTCACTGTATGCACCTCCATCTACTGTCCACTCCCTCCAACACACAATCTATGAGCCACTTGCTTATCCCAAATAGCACTCAGATGATTCTCAGATGATTGTTACTTCCTAGCTTGCCTTCTCCCCAGCTCCACCTCAGTTTCTTTGTGGCTCATTCACATGTTGGGCTGTGAAAACATCCTCTCTCTTCCTGAAAGATTGGTCACCCCTTCCCCACAGTATTACTGTGGCTATATTTTTTGAGGATGGAGCATAGGGGTTTTCTTCTTCTCACTTTGCAAGTCTTTTGTTAATTTTTATTATTCAGTAACATAGCAGAATGCCTGGCACTTACCAGATCGTAAATGCTTTTAAATATTCAGACAAGAAGGTTGATTTAAAAACAAAATGATTTTTGCTTTCCATTTGCAGCTCTATTTTGCTTATTTGTGTACCATGCATATTCTAGAACCGGATTCTACCAACACTCTAGTATTAATTTCTATGTCCTTTGTGGTATTAATCCTTCCTTCTGAATCAGTTTATCAGAGCCTCACAGAAAGGGCTTCTATCTTGGACTGTTTTTCTACCTTTCACACCATCTGCACATGAAGTGCAGAGTACAGGTTCAATAAAGATGTATCCATCTGTTGATTTGAGCTATTCTAAAGGGGCATATAGGGAAGCATAGGAAATCTACCTGAGACTCATTCTTGCAGCTATAAAGTTGTTATAAATTGGAGCTTTATAGTTATACATAGTAGTTGGGTTCATCCTGATAAACTTGTACATGCATGGAATTAAATTTCAGTTGATGACTCCTCCTTCTCCCTCCTATGTTCCCTCCCCTCTCCCACTCTCCTTTCCCTACTCTACTAAACTTCCTTTAGCTCATTTATTTATTTATTTGATTGGATCTTTCTGCCTATGCAGAAAGGTGAAGTTCCCTGCGGTATATTTACGTATGCATACAACATGATTTTTTAAGAGTTTGTGCTGCATTGCCTCCCCTTACCCACCCCTCCAATCTGTCTCTGCCTATAGTTTCTCTTATGGAATAAGAACTGACTAGAATCACAAGATAATAGTTTAACCTCCATCTTCATTCTTTCTGAGTGAGTATTTGTAACAACTCCTCCCCCCCACCCCACCCCCATACTCCAGATAACCTTCCCTGCTTTAACTTGGTAAGGATTTTTTTGTGTGTATATGTGACTATCAATAATTATTTAATATCATTGACTAGCTTATAAGTTGTTTTGACTGAGGATGAATGAAGGATTCTGATCTTTCTGTCTGGGTTTGGCCCTCGTGGCTGGAGGGGTTAGATCTTTAGTCTTCAAGATTCTATAGCTTTGACAGATCCCTCTTACCTCAGAGAGACTCTCAGTGGGCATACGTTTGGGCCAATGGATGTTTATAACTTTAAAGAGATTTGCAAGAGCTGATTCTAGTTAACTTGCTTTGTCTAAATAGTTATTATTTAAAACTAATTCATTCACACAAAATTACATCACACTCTGTTTAGCTAAGTGGATGATTTTTGCCGATTGTCTTTTTATTTTATAGGCATGAGCATTGTTCTACCTTACTAAACCCATTCACCCACCATACAAGAATAAAGGCCCAGAGAAGGACCTGTGGCTGCATAACTGATTGGTTTTCATCTCAGATCTGAACTCGTATCTGATCATCCCTCAGCACTCTCCTGGAACACCCTGTGAAGACAGAAAGTCCCATGCCTGTTCTTCCAGCGCAGTAGCCATCAACCATGCACAGCTGTTGAACACTTCAAAATGGCTAGTGTAACCAAGGAACTAAAATTTTATTTTATTCCTTTTTAATTAATTTAAATTTAAATAGCCACATGTGGCTAACTTCTATTAGTTTCAGTACTTCAGTTCTAGAAGAACCAACCCAGTTTTTAAGATAATTGTTAGTGTCAATATTAAAAGATGACCCACCACACTCTTTCCTTCCCTGACACCATGTAACATAACATAAATATTTCTGTAGAAGGAAAAACATGCAGCGGTATGTTTTTGTTCAATGAACAATAGGTACTCTTGCCGGTTATTTACCGCCACCTTGCATGTTTACCTTGTGGGAGTGATCCCTGAAACCTCAGAGCATCAGTTGTTTCCCAAACAATACACCCCTTGTTGATTTCGTCTGTTGCTATGTGACTGTTGCCCACCTTGCCCTTAGAATGGACTCCAGTGGCTTTTGATGGGCCTGGCACTACTGCTGACCCAAAGGCTCATTTAGGTTGGTGAGAGCTCTGCTGATAAAGCATAAAAGTGGGCCCAGCTTCAAGACTGAGCTTCTAATCTTTGTCTTTGAAAGAATGTGCAAGCTATGTTCTGTTTTTAGAATGAGTCTCTCCTATATTTTTTCTTTTTCTAACAAAACAGTATAATATATTTATATACTGAAAATTAGACTTATCACCTAGAGCCCCCCCTAATTACCCACCCTTGTCTCTCTCCTCTCCACCCTCCTTCCCAGTACATCTCTACGAATGCCTTAGGTTGTATGTCACTACACTTTTTCAGGGTTTTATACATGAGAGTTGACCACTTTACAATGGTCAGGGTTTTTAGCTCCAGCCTCCACAGATGAGTGAGAACATTTTGACCCTTGGTTCTCTGGGTTATACTGACTTCACTCAGCATGATTTCTTCCATAGCCATCCATTTACCTTCAAAGGCTGCAATATCATTGTTTCTAATTGCTGAGTAAAACTTCATGGTACATATGTACCACAGCTTTTGGATCCATTCATCCAGTGAGGGACATCTGGGTTGTTTCCATAATTTAGCTATTGTAAATTGAGCTGCTATGAACATCAATTTTGCTGTGTCACTGTAATGTGCTGATTCTAAATCCCCTGGAAAAAATACCCAGTAGAGGAATAGCTGGATCGTATGGTGGGTTCATCTCTAGTTTTTTGAGGATTCTCCACACTGCTTTCCAGAGGGACTGTACCAGTCTGCAGTTCCACCAACAGTGTGCTAGTGTGCCTATCTCTCCACAGCCCCTCCAGCATCTATTATTGTTTATTTTCTTCATTTTTGCCAATCTGACTGGGGTGAAGTGAAATCCTAATGTAGCTTTCATTTGCATTTCTCTGATTACTAGTGATTTAGAGCGCTTAGAAGTCTCTCCTATTTTTGAGGGAGAAGCAGAGATGCCTGTTGATACACTTCTCTCAGGTGCACATAACAGTTCATACACTAATGGATACTGGACTCTGGACGTTGAGCCCAGGGATCAGAATAGGACTTGAGGGCAGAATTCCATTTTGGCAATAATAAAATCCACATTTCTAGGATTTTCCAAAAGAATTCATGGAATCACCAGAGGCTTAAATGGTAAGAGGGTTTTTAAAAATTGAGGCTTGTATCAATGAATACCATTTAAGTTTTGTGACTGTAATCCAAATTCTAATTCAGATTTGAAATCAAGGAGCTCATTTCCTGGGAAAAAAGAGAAGAAGCAACTTGAAGGAAATTGAGATCTTAAAGTCACTTTACAACAACCTCTGCTGTTGGTCAGGACAGGGTAAAAGAAATCAGGGTTTCCCTTGACAATCAGAGCATTACTAGCAGAAAAGCCATATGAAGTGATGGTTTTCAAACACCAGGAACAGGTAGCACAGGACCAAGTAAAGCCTGGTAGTCTAAGCTGAGAAGAAAATGGAGTTTGGAGTGTGAGTAGATCAACTAGAATTTTCAGATATAATATCAAAGAAGTTGGGGGAGAGAGAAAGAGATAGCATGTTCATACTCTGGATTTGCAGATGAATCCCTTTAGACTTTTCTTTTTATGGTAATAGGATTGAACCCAGAGGCACTTAACCACTGAGTCATATTCCCAACCCATTTTTTTTTTTTTTACTTTTTATAAAAAAAAAATAGGGTCTTGCTAAGTTGCTTAGGGCCTCATTAAGTTGCTGAGGCTGGCTTTGAACTTGCAATCCTTGTACCTCAGCCTCCTGGGCCGATGGGAGTATAGGCGTGTGCCATGGCCGGCCCCTTGAACTTTTGGCTGAGTCCTAATCTGCACATGCACTAGAAGAAACTACCAAGTGTAACAGAAACGGTGCCAAGGACATTCACCTTAAGACTGCTAATAGGTGCTAATAGGTTGTGTTCCCAGGAGGCATAGCAAAAAAAAAAAAAAAAAAAATTCTCTATTATGGTTTAGATACAAGGTGTTCCCCAAAGCTCGTGGTGACACAACACAAGAACATTCAGAGGTGGAATGATCAGATTATGAGAACCGTAACCTAATCAGTAGCTAACTCCACTGATATGGATCAACCGGGTGGCAACTGTGGCCCGTGGGGTGTGGCTGGAGGATGTTGGGTCACTGTGGGCTGCCTTTGCGGGTTACATTTTGTCTCTGGTGAGTGAAGCTCTCTCTCTGCTTCCTTGTCACCGTGTCCTGAGCTGCCTTCCTCCACCATGCCCTGCTGCCGTCATGTTCTGCCTCACCTCGGGACTGTCTATGGACTGAGACCTCAGAAACTATGAGCCAAAACAAACTTCCTACTCTATGTCATTCTTGTCAGGTCCTTGAGTCTCAGCAATGACAAAGCTGACTAAAACAACCTCTTAGTGCACAAGACATTGGGTAGAGTCCTCAGAAGGATATTGCTCTAGTAGTGAAGTCAAATTAGTTCCAGACTAGGGCTTTTTTGGACTCACCCTAACAAAGCTGTAAAGAAGCTTTGAAAAGAACCTATTCATTCCAAGTAACTTCCCTGAATCCTAGAATGAGGCCCAACACTATTTTTAAAGGAGTGTGGCAAAATCCAGTATCCAACAACATTATGCAAACATATCCAAAGTATATTACCAGAGTATGCAAATAACAAAAATTATGCAACTTAAAACCAAGAAGGAAAAAAATCAACCAATGTATAAAAACATATAGATAGAAAAAAATTATAAAATTAGTATATAAGGATATTCAAATTGCTGTGCAAACACACATCATATGCAAAATAAGTTAGAAGAATAAATATGAGGTGAAACTTGACAATAGACTAAACAACTTATATTAAACAACAAATAACTTTATGGGTGTGCGATGCCAGGGATCAGAACTGGGGTCACTAGGAAGTCACTCTTTGGAAGGCTTCCGAGATCAGACGAGATCGGGCACGTTCAGGGTGGTATGGCCGTAGACTCTTTGGAAGGCTTAATGCACTTCTCGCAGCACTAGGTTGCTTCCTTGCTCACACACATGCCTCCTCTGGACACAGCTGGTTCATTCTCCACCTCTCCACCATGTTCTGACAACTAGATGGTACGCCATGCTGTTCAGACTTTCGAGCCAGCAGAATCATGAACCAACAAAATTTTTTTCTTCAGATATTACCCAGCATTGGGTATTTCATTATAGCCACACAAAGCAAACTAAGATAATGGACTTTATCAAAAGAAAAAACTTCTGCTCTTCAAAAGACACTGTTTTGAAAATAAAAAATCAAGCCACAAAACATTTACCTTTAAGAACATTTATCTGGGGCTGGAGCGGTGGCTCAGTGGTTTTGGCACTTGCTTGGCAAGCATGAGGACCCGGGTTCGAACCCCAGCACCACATACACAACTAAGTGTTAGAGCAATGAAGGCCATGTGAAAAACTAAATAAAGTTGTTTCTCTCTGTCTCTGTCTTTCTGTCTTTCTCACTGTCCCTCTCTCTAAAAAAAGAACATTTATCTGAGAAAGAAATTATACATTGAATATATGAAGAACTTTTAAAATTTTGGTAGTAAGAAGATGAAATACTAAAATGATAATAATAAGCAAAATATTTCAGTAGATACTTCACCAAAGAAGACATAAGAATGGGTAATAACTGTACAAATAAGGCTCAGCATCATTAATCACTAGAAATAGGAATATTAAAACTGCAGTGAAATGCTATTATACATACAGCAGTACGCCCACAACTTAAAAGACTGGCAAGGCCAAGGACTGAAAAGACTAGAAGTCTCATGCAAACTTTGCCAGCTACTTGGAAACAATCTGAAAGGTTTTTAAAAAGATAAGTTTAGGGGCTGGAGCGGTGGCTCAGCGGTTTCGGCACTTGCCTAGCAAGCACGAGGATCCGGGTTCAAACCCCAGCACCACGTCCACAACTAAGTGTCGGAGCAATGAAGGCCATGTGAAAAACTCAATAAAGTTGTTTCTCTCTTTCTCTGTCTCTCTCACTGTCCCTCTCTCTTTAAAAAAAAAAAAAGATAAGTTTAGAATATTCACTGACCATTTAACTCAACAATTCTATTCTTGATTATTTACCCGAGAGAAATGAAAACACAATCAATAGAAACGTTCATGTGTTTACTGAAGCCTCTACTGATAGCCAAAACCTGGGAGAGAATCCAAGTGCCCATCAACTGCGGAATGAGTAAACAAATTGTAGTATATTCATACGATAGACAGGAACCGACAGCTGGCATGCATAGCAACATGGACGGATTCGAAAACACCATGAAAGAAACTACACACAAAACACTACATAGAGCTTAATTCCCTTTTAATAATGTTTTTATTTATTTTTATGTTTTTGATACTAGGGATTGAACCCAGAGGCATTTATCCACTGAGACACATCCCCAGCCCGTTTTAATTTTTGTTTTGAGACAGCATCTCACTAAGTTGCTTAGGGCCTTGCTAAGTTGCTGAGGCTGGCTTTGAACTTGTGATCCTCCTGCCTCAGCCTCCCAAGCCACTGGGATTATGGGGATGCACCATGGTGCCTGGCTCATTTATATGATATTTTTAAAAAGAAAAAACTATATGAGTAGAAAAATGATGTGTATGGTAGGCGATTCACACAGAGGCAGAGCAGAGCTTTCTGAGGTGATGGAAAAGTTCTATGTCATGGTTACAAGACTGAACACATTTGCCAAAGCTCATTGGAGTGAACACTTGCATTGTGAATTTTAATGTGTATAGAGTATGTCACAATAAATGAGGCCCCCAAAAGCAAGGTGCTTAATAGGGTATATGGTGTAATACCTTCTGTAATAAGTGAAAGGAGAATTTCAAATATATGAACTTGTACCGATGCGCATAAAAAACCTCAGGGAACATCTTGGATGGAATGTTTCGAATAGCTTGCCACAGGAAATGGAAATGGGACGTCTGAGGGAGCACGGTTCCAGAGCGACTCTTTTGTGCCTTTCAAATTATGAACCATCCAGATAACCAAGCTATAAATAGAAGGTTCTGAGCTCATCTCATTCAACAGTGTCTTTGTAAAGGTGAGAAATCTAAGGCCCAGACAGTGCAGATGACCTTCCCACAGTTATAAAATTAGTCAGGGTCAGATTCCAGAGCAAGTCCAAAAGTCCTATTTCAGCACAAGAGATCTAGCACAGAGCAAGCTTCAGGGTAGACATTTAGCAGATAGGAATTTCTCTTTGTCTTTTCCCACTATATCAGTTGATTTATGACCAACACTTTCATCCTCTCCATCCCTGTCAAAGTCAAATATCAATGGATGCAGGGACAAAGGACCTTTGCCTAAATGCGGCCAAATGTCCTGGAACACACTAAGAAACATTCCCTCGAAAAGTGAACTCAACAGCCTTTCCCATAAACAGTTTGGTTTAATTCAATTCAACAAATATCTATGATCCTAGCTATGGACCAGACTCTGCTAACTTAGTGTGGGTCCTGATTTCCTTGAGTTTTCAGTCTAGCGTGGAACCAGGGGAGACCTCTCCCTCTTAAGCAGATCATTGCAACAAGCTCTATGAAGAATGTAAGCATTGAGAGAGAGTCACTTCGGTCCACCTGGAGGTCAGACACAGCTTTCCAGGGAATCTGAGTCCAGAAAGGTAAGAAGGAATTGGCCAGATGAAGAAAAGGAGAAGGTGTGATGGACAGAGAGCTCATCATGGGCCAAGCCAGGTGAGCACAATGGCATGTGATTTGTGGAGCTCAGGGTTCCAGAACAGGGAGGGCATGGTGAGAGACGGGACCCCAGAGGCTATTGGATTATTTGGGAAGAACATCCAGGGACCTTACCTGTGATGCCCAACAGAGGAGCTAATTGCACTGGCAATGGGAAATTTTCAAGCTGGGGAGAAGTTAAGTATCCAATCTGCAACTTGTCCTAAGGAATGGTGTTTATTCCCTTAAGTAGGCGAAGACCACCTGAATCTCAGGTGTAACTGTTCAGTTCACTTTGACCAACATTTACAGCGTTCTATACCACAAGCCCAGAGCCCCACAAGACGTGGAAACAGATAAGAAAGACATGACTCCTTTTCTCTAGGACCTCATGATCTGGTGAGTTAGTTACGCTTTCAAAAAACGGGAGTCCAGTAAACAATTCCCCATCTGCTGGTCTAACTCTGTTCTCCCGTAATATTCTGCCAGCCACATCCTGGCCAGTGGCTGTTCTCTCCTTGGCCCACTTTCTTCCATTCACTATTTAGTTTGGCTTCGTTGTCAACACCATTGTTGACATAATGGTGATAGGTAGATCATGTTCATGCAGAAACACAATCCAGGCCCAGAATGAAGGTGCTCTGACTCAGCTCGGCAACTCTGCTTCCACGGGCAGCTTCTTGCAGTGTTTACCCCAACTGTTGTGGGACCCTCAAGTCTTCTGACTCAACATCCCTTCTGAGCTCAGCAAATCAAATTAAACACTCAGCATACTGGCCTTCCACTGATGATGCTGGGAAGGCACCAAGCATGCTCATGAGCATCTGGGAACTGAGGAGTTGAGGCTGTAAACAGCCCACAGAACTCTCACAGAATTGCTTGCATTTGGGGAAGAATGGAACCTGGGAGTGACTGCCCAGGTTCAGAGGTAGTCATGATCCAGCTCATTCTTCCTTCAGGACATATGGTGGGTTGAAGAGTGGCATGCCAAAATATGTGTCCACCTGGAACCTATAAATGTGACTTATTTGGAAAAAGGGTCATTGTAGATGTAAATAAGTGAAGGATCTTGAGCTGAGGACTACCTGGACGAGGTGGGCCCTAAACACATCGATAAGTCTTTATAAGAAATGGGAAGGGGAAACAGGTATAAAGACAAGGGAGAATGAGCGTGCAGTGACAGAGGCAGACATTAGATCAGTGTAGCCACGAACCAGAGATTGTCAGGAGCCACCTAAGATTGGAAAAAGCAAGAACGGCTTCTCCCTTAGAGCCTGCGACAAGAGTGAGGCCCTGTGAAAATCTTAACTGCAGACTGCTGACATCCAGAACCTGGAGAAAATAAAGCACCGTTGCTTTAAACCAGCAGGTCTGTGGTATTTTGTTACAGCAGCTCTCTGAAACTCATTCTGGGGCTGAAGTACCTCTCCAGTACTGCTGCAGGCCACTGACACCAGCCTTCTTCCTCCCTCCTTCTTCGTTCAACCTTCATGTAAGCATGCCATCGACCAGCTATGTAGGAATAATCAAAGGCAGACTCTCCTTCAAGCGTCCACAGCTGGAGAGATATAAGACCTAATCAAGTAACTATGGTTTTAAGTGTTACTGGCTGACTTGTACCTCCACCCACCCTGCCAGATTCATATGTTGAAGTCCTAATCCCCAGGGCCCAAAAGGTGACTACCTCTGGAGCTAAGGTCTTCAAAGGGTAGCTAAGTTAAAAATGAGGTCATTACAGGTTGGCCCTACTCCCAAAGGCCTGGTGTCCTCCTCATACGAAGACAAGATTTGGACACAGACAGGCACAGGAGAGAGACTCTGTGAAGAGAAGGTGGCCATCTACAAGCCAAGGAGTGAGGCCTCCTAGGAAACTAACCCTGCCAACAACTTGATCTTGAATGTCTCCTGAATTGTGAGAAAATGAAGTTCTGATGAAGCTACTGGATTCGAAGTACTTGGTCACAGCATCCCTGGCAGACTGACGGGGAGGGAGGAACAAGGAAGAGACTCAGCCTTGCCCTGCCTGGAGGGGCCAGGAGATCCCTCCTGAGATGGGACTTGCAGGCTGCATTTGAATGGACTAATGATCCCAGGAAGGGGGACCTTGGAAAAGGGAACAGATTGCACAAAGGGCCAGTGTTGTTAAAGACAAGACTCATGCAGGGAAAGTCAGGCAGGCAACGTTTTCCCAGACAGAGGGTGAGTGGGGAGTGGCAAGTGATGGTTCCTGGTTAAAAGCCTGATTGGCCATGAGGGCCTCTGATGCCTTTGCTCCCTCCTGCTCCACCCTGCAGCCCCAATGGGAACTGCTGAGGAGCTGGAAGGAGTGGAACAGTGTGGCCTGACGCTCTAAAGAAGCACACCTGGACCACTGTCGCGGCTAGCTGGGGGGATCTTGGGAGGCAGATGTATCCCAAGGCAGACACCCTAGTTGAATGGCCATGGAAAAGATGGCAGTGGCCAGTAGTGGCCAAGACGAAGACAAGAGAACATTTTAGGAGGCAAAATTACTTTGTTGGAAGGTAAATAAGAAATAGAAGTCTAAGGTGCTCATAAGCTTTAGTTTGTTCAATTAGTGATGCTGTCCTTCAAGATGGTGACATTTTGTTTGCAGTCTCTTGGGGAAAAATGTCCAAACTCTTCCTTGGAAATGGTAAAGATCTTACTTAGTTCATGGGGACTTATTTTGGAGTATCACTTCACCTCCGTTTTCCAAGCTGTTGCAATCCCTGCATGATGATTTTGGTAATGCTTCTTTCTAACTCTTTCACGAGGGTTTCTCAGATGCTGAAGAGGCTTAGCGCAGATGGTGACTGAAGAGGAAGGATGAGGCGGTGGGTCACAGCACCTGCTGCCTCCTCCCACACAGGCTTCCAAGGTACCCAGGCAGGGAAGGAGGCCTGCACCACTATGATAGGTGACATTTCTGAGAGTTCTGGAAGCTGCCAGAAACCTTGGCCACAGAACATTTTGAACAGGTTTTAAATGTTCCCAAACCTCCTCAATTGTATTGACGAACATGCATCATCCCAGGCCAGGTATGTCATTATCAGGGAAAGCACCCTGGAGAGCGAGCCCAGAGTCCCAGCTTATAACAGGCAGCTTTGGGCAAGTTTCTCTCCTCCTCAGATTTCCAGGGTCCTTGCCTCCGTGCTCAGATGCTGTGATTTCCTCAATGGCATCGAACCAAAGAGCAAACCAATTCACACGGGCACCTAGAAAATGGGGCTCTAAATAAAATTGTATTGGGATTGCATTCCCAGCACTCGTAGAAGAAATTGGAAATATTTGCTCACCGCTGCTCATTGTTTCAGTTTCGCATGCTTCATTGGTTCTGGGAGAGGGTGAATGAGCCCTGGAGAGAGGCTCAGGCTTGTATCTTCTTCCAAGTGTTTCCAAGGCTATTTCTTCAATGTGTCCTTATCAGTGGCATGGGAGCAAGCTCCTCTTAGACAGTCACAGAGCAGGAGGCCATTTCAGGGTTCTGTTTCCAGATGTCGGAACATACTTCTTAAAAGTCTAGCCAGGCCACCCCAGACCCACACACATAATTTTTATTTTTATTATTATTTTTTTTGCAGTAAGCTGGACTAAAATAACCCCAGTCAGTACTTTGTACTGAATCCATACATTCCCCTCACCCCCTCAAAATATGAAGTAGCTGGGTGCACAGAGGTCACTTACAGTGCAGTATCACACTGGCCAGCTTTGTCCACAGGATTTTGTCCATATAAAGCCAAGGATCTAAACAGCTGCACATATCCATGGTCAGTTGAAAAAAATGCATACTCTTATTTACACACAAGATATTTATGCCTAATTCCTCGACCTAATCTTAGAAACGAAGTATGCTAGAGGTCTTGGTCCTGATGCAACTGCTTTTTGGTTTACTTATCTGTCACCTTAAGAATTGCTTGGCTCATGCAATCCTCCTCTAAGATGTTCTGTTACTCTTAATTGCCTTCAGGATAAAATCTAAGTCCCTGAGGGAAGGATAAGATTACATAAAGAACCATTCAAATACAAATTAATTGATGAACTAAAGGAAGTCCAGTAGAGTAGAGGTAGAAGGGGATGGGGAGGAAGGCAGGGAGGGAAGTAAGGGAGGGGACAGTGGGGGAGCAAAAAAAGTATATTCTGCAGCTATCAGCGGAAGAAATGGACCATGGGACGGGAGGAGGGTGGGGGGAGTGCTTGGGTGAAATATTGGTCAAATTATACTGTTGTATTGTACGCATGTATGAATGCGTAACAACAAATCCCATCATTATTTACAACTCCAATGCACCAATAAAAAATGTGGGAAAAAATCCAAGCCCCTTAGTTCAAAGTGCAAGGCGGGACTCCTAGTTCTTCAAGTTCACCATCTGCTCTGCACCCACGTCTGTCCATTAAGCTGTGGATCTAGTCGCATGCACCTGCAGATTTGCTGGGCCTTTGCTTATATAAGCAGGCTCACTGCGAGGAACAGCCTTCCCACCTTCCTAGCTGAGCTGTCTGATCATTCAAATCCAGCTTCCTTTCTTCCACATCCTTCATGTGATTTTTATAGTTTCTCACCTGCAAAGATAACTCTGTTGGCCTCCAAGGCAAATGGACGAAATGTGTTGCCTGTGAAAACCCCCAGGAAGTACTCTGACGGTAGGGAACTTGTTCTCATTAGATGTTGGCCAGGGGAAGAGCCCCATACCACAGGTGTTAAGAAAAGAAAAGGAAGGCCTATGATTCAAATATATATTTTAAATAGTGCATCACCATCAATATAAAACTGAAACATTTACTCATAGTATACATGTATTTACTTTTAAATTATATTAAGTCACTCCTTTAATTAAACAACTTTGGGCTATATGTCTAAGAGAAAATAGGGTTGTTATTTTGTCTGACTTCAGGAGAGCACCACTTCCATTTTCTG
>PVKS010021692.1:0-34805 GCA_004027875.1 Aplodontia rufa | reverse complement strand
GTCCCTCTCTCTTTAAAAAAAAAAAACAATGTATGAGTGTACCTTTCCTCTACATCCTTGCCAGCAGTTATTATTATTTATATTCTTGATAAATGCCATTCTGACTAGATTTGTAAGAAATCTTTTTTTTTCTAAAGAGAGAGGGACAGTGAGAGAGACAGAGAAAGAGAGAAACAACTTTATTTAGTTTTTCACATGGCCTTAGTTGCTCCAACACTCAGTTTTGTACACGGTGCTGGGGTTTGAATCCAGGACCTCGTGCTTGCCAGGCAAGCACCGAAACCGCTGAGCCACCACTCCAGCCCTTGTATGAAATCTTAATGCAGTTTTGATTTGCATTTTTCTGATTGCTGGAGATGTCAAACATTATTTTCATCTTTTTTTGGCATTTCTGTTTTTTCTTCTTTTGAGAAATTTTTGTTTAGTTCTTTTGCCCATTTATTGATTGGGCTATCTGGTTTTTTGGCATTGAATTTTCTGAGCTCTTTATATATTCTGGATATTAACCCCATGTCAGAGAAGTAAATGGCAAAGATTTTCTCCCATTCTATTGGCTCTCTCTTTACTCTTTTAAAACTTTTCTTTGCTGTGCAGGAGCTTTTAAATTTGATGGCACCCCACTTATTGATTCTTGGTTTTATTTCTTGACTGTATTGAGAAAGTTGGTGCCTGTACCTGTATGAGGGAGTGTTGATTTTGTGCAGGATAACAGATAGGCATCTAATTGTGTTCTTCTGCATGTGGATATCCAGCTTTCCCAACACTATTTGTTAAAAAGACTTAATTTTCTCCAACATATGTTTTTTGGCACCTTTTTCAAGTACATATGGCTGTAAGTATGTGGCTCTGTCTCTGTGTCTTCTGTTCTACTCTGTTGGTCTTCATGGCTACTTCAATGCCAGTACCATGCTGCTTTGTTATGACAGCTCTATAGTGTAATTTGTCATCAGGTAATGTGATGCCTCCTGAATCACTTTTCTTATTCAGAATTGCTTGGGCTATTCTGGGTCTTCTCTTCCTCCAAATGAATTTAAGGACTCTTTCTTCTACTTCTGTGAAGAGTTTCATTGGTATTTTGAAGGTGTTGCATTAAATCTATATTGCTTTTTATAGTTTGGCCATTTTGACAATATTTCTGCTTTTCCAAGGTTTTTCCATCTTTTGAGGTCTTCTTCAATTTCTTTCTTCAATGTTCTTTGGTTTTCTTTCTTTCTTTCCTTTTCTTTTTTTAAAGAGAGAGGGACAGTGATAGTGAGAGAGAAAGAAAGTGATAATCAATTTTATTTTAGTTTTTCACGTGGCCTCAGTTGCTCCAACATGTTGTTGTATACATGGTGCTGGGGTTTGAGCTCCTGTCCTTGTGCTTGCCAGGCAAGTTCCTTAACCTCTGAGCTACCGCTCTAGCCCCTGTTCTTTGGTTTTCATTGTAGAGATCTTTCACTTCCTCCCAGGTATGTGTATATGTGTATGTATGTCTGTATGTATTTAAGAATATTTTGAAGAGGGTAGTCTTTCTGATTTCTTTATCAGCTGAATGTCTGTTGGAATATAGGAAAGTTATTGATTTATGTGGGTTGACCTTGTATCCTGATACTTCGCTAAATTCATTTATTAGCTCTCGGAATCTTCTGGTGGAATTTTTTGGTTTCTTTTAGATGTAGGATCATATCATCAACAAATAGAGATAGTTTGACTTCTTCTTTTTCTATTTGTATCCCATTATTTTCCTTTTTTTGCATGATTGTTCTGGCTATTGAATAAAAGTTGTAAGGAGGACATGTTTGTCTTGTTCCTGATTTTAGAGGAAATGCTTTCAATATTTCTCCATTCAGTATGATGTTGGCTTTGGGTTTGTCCCATATAGCCTTTATAATGTTGATGTAAGTTCCTTCTATTCCTGATTTCTCCAGAGTTTTTAATATGAATGGTTGCTATATTTTATCAAAGGCCTTTTCTTCATCTGTTGAAATGATTACATGGTTTTTGTTCTTAATTCTATTTATGTGGTGTGTTATATTTATTGATTTGGGTGTGTTGAATCAACCTCATATCCCTGGGATAAAACCCACTTAGTCATGGTGAAATATCTTCTTAATACATTTTTAATGTGGTTTGCTACTATTTTATTAAGACTTTTTGCATCTGTGTTCATCATGGGGGTCGAGCTATCATTTTCTATCCTAGATGTATCATTGTCCAGTTTTCGTATCAGGGTTATACTGGCTTCATAGAATACATTTTGAAGTGTTCCTTTCCTTTCAATTTAATTGAATGATTTGAGTTATTTAAGTTTTTTGGAGTATGTAACCATGTGATTTGCAAAGAAGAGCAATGTAACCTCTTCCTTTTCTATTTGTGTGCGTTTCTTTCTCTTGCCAACTTGCTCTAGTTAAAGTTTCTAATACTATGGCAAATAAGAACAGTGAAAGTGGATATCCTTGTCTTATTCCTGATTTTAAGCAAATGCTTTCAGTTTTTCTTTGTTCAGTGTGATGTCGACTCTAGTTCTGCCATATTTGGGCTTTATTTTATTGAGGTATGATTCTTTTATACCAAATTTCTTCAGGGCTTTTATCATGAAGGAATGTTGAATTTTACCAAATGCCTTTTTTCCTGTTATCTATTGAAATGAACATGATTTTTATAATTTATTTTATGTATTAATGTATTATATTTATTAATTTATGTATGTTGACATTTTTGAATCCCTGGAATGATACCAACTTATTCATGGTGTTTGATACTTTTTATATGCAGTTGAATTTAATTTGTTAATTTTTTGTTAAGGATTTTTGCATTCATGTTCATCAGGGTTATTGGTCCATAGTTTTCTTGTTTTGTTGTGTCATTTCTGGTTTTGGTAAGAGAATAATGCTGGTTTCATAAAAGATCTTTGGAAGGGTTACCTCCCTTTGAATTTGATGGAATAGTTTGGGAAGAAGGGGAATTATTTTTTCTTTAGGAGATCTCTACTTTAAAATTTTTTCTTAAATAACAAGAAAGAGATTATAGTTAAACAGCATTGCCATGAGTTGTTAATCCGTGAAACTGGCATATACACATGAAACCATTATACTATTCTGTCTTCTTTGTATGTGTATACAATTTGTCATAAAGATAATTGTGAGAGTCTATACCAGACTGGAAAATTAAAGTAGCAGGTAGGATATGTGTTCTTTTTTGTTTGATATCCCTAAACATTTGTATATATTACTCTGATAGCAGAAATTGTTTTCATCACATACTTAACTCTTTGTTTAGTTATTTCCTTCTTTACCCATCTAGCAATAAAAAGAGAGCAATTCTCTCTCTTTCTATTTTTTTGTTTAATTTGTGGCATCCATCAAAATTTATGGCACATAGAGATTTTTAACAAATGATTCCTTAATAAAGGGCTGATATTTTCAATCCTGGTCTCATAGGTAATCAGAATAGTTCCAATGGAGAATAAGTTATTTGAAAAACCACAGACATATGCTCAAAATGATACACAAAAGATTGGTTAAAGCAAAAGAAAGATAGTATCAAAAATTCTAAAATTTAGATTTATCTAAAACTTCTGGAGCTATTGTAGCTGTCCCATTTCCTAATAGATGAAGACACAATGGCTTTGTTTTAAGTGTTATCTTTTCCTGCAGAAATTGTTCATGTGAAAGCTCATGCTCATATATTGTGATAGAGAACGAGTTTATTTTGTTGTTAAGGAATCACTGAATTCTTGCAATAATAAGTAGACAATGAGGACTGATTATTAGTTTCCCTAATGCTGAACTTATTTCATATTTGTTCTCTCTGCAGTGCAACTCTCAGGGCAGATTGGAACTCTAATTAGGGGTCTAGCTTCCCTTTGATGTTGACGGCAACTCTTATTAGTATTAATGTATATGGAAGAGAGAATAGATCTTTAAATAATTTAAAAACAGCTTTGTGTATTATGAACACAGACATATAAAAGATTTAATGATGTGACTTTTACATATTTATACTATGTGAGCATAAACACACACTCCATGTATTGTATATAACTGTGTCTTGGGGACTAAATGAAGCTCATAAAATCTTGCCATTAATTATGTTGACAGAGGGAATATCCTTTTGTGTTTATTCATTCGTTTCTAGAAATGGCTGCAGTTTCTCTTAACAATGATCTGCCTAATTTTCAAACCTCCGTGTGTTCAAAGACCCCTAGCTTAAATTTCACAAAGTTGTAGAACACACATTTTGCAGCCATGGCAAATTGCAAAAGTGGAAGCTTTGGTGTATGTCTTTATATGTCAGGCATAGAAGAGTATACATTTCTCAGTCAAAATGTTTCACAATAGGTGACCTTTTCTCTTTTTTATGTGTTTCTTTCTTAAATATTGTGAACTACAGCTGTAATCCTTTTTTGGGGCACAAGTGAACTATAGTGTGATTGTACTGTATTGTATTTGCAACTGATAAGTGGTACTTGACATGCAGTAAGAATAGCCTGTCTGTGACTTCCACAGTGAGAGTGACCAGGGTTTTGTGGATCAGAAGGTACGTTTTCACTTCTTATGGCACAGCTTCTGTAGTTGAATGTTCCAGTTTCATTTAATCTATACATTCTGATTTTATATAAGGAATGCTTAACACTTAAATTATATCTTACAGAAATTTTCAAAAGGAGAAAAGAAAATTAAATAATGATACTAGGTAGGATTTTATTCAAGGATCACAGAAATAAAGCTAAGAACACACTTCTTCGGAGTTTGTTCTATTGGTTTAGATTGAAAGCCAGAGCATTTCAAATTTCCTATATGCATAAATAATTTTTTTTCTTTAGAAGACCTTGTGCCTGAAAAGCTGCCTGAAATGGTTTCAGTAAAGCCCCTTTTGAAGGACTTTCTGCACAGGTCAAGGAATAAACAATGCCAAGGGGCAAGGTCTTTGTTATGCATGAAGCCGCTGGCCATTTCAGAGCAGCTCCCAGTGTCAGGGAACCCAGTTGATGACAGATGGTGTGACTGTCCTTGCAAATTTTTCACCTTAAAATGACAGCCTATGTGGAAATACCCTGTAATCACTGGAGAAAGATACTCTAAAAGCCCCTTGATAATTACATAAAGGGAAAGAGTTTTTATTTCAGGTATGGTTCTGGGATCTTTTGATATTTAAGAAAGCTTGGATGATTGTAATGAAGAAAGGCGAAAGAAGAAAAATGTCTCAGTTCAAAGGGTAGAGTTCCCCTACACACAAAGCAATAAATGGGAGGGGAGGATAATCAATATCCTTAAAGATTCTGCCTTTTAAGTGCATATATTGTTTGGTTAGTTGCACTTCGAGTCTGTTAACCATATACTGTCCTTGTCTAATAAAAGACAATGTTTTGCTAACTTAAATTACTGTAAATGCTAGCAGAAATGGTTAGGGAGATTTCCCAATTATATCCTAGGCCACATATATAAAACAATATAGGACAATAAATTGCTTTAAGCTGCTCACGCCATATATTGTCAATGTATGATTAGAAGCTTAAAAAATATCCCTTTCCATTCTCTATTTCTATGTTCTAACTAAATTCTGAACATTCTCTATGTTCTAACTAAGTTTATAATGATGAAAGTGGGGTAAAGGAGAATTCTTTAGCAACAATTTTGTCTTTTCCTCTTCATCTTTTAAATTTTTAATACTGCATGTTTGCTTAAAATCATTAAGGAAAGATTGCTAAAATTTGGAGTGATGGTGTTGGGTTTCTAGCTTATGTACTATATAGATATTCAGTGGCAATCAGTATCATAAAATTAAGACATATTAAAAAGGATTGTTTAATTCTGAATGCAAACATCGTTTTAGGTTTATTTTAATGAGAAAATCATAGCTGTCATTTCTTCTTCACATTCAGTCTCATGTACTATAATTTGCACATGAAATACACTATGGTCTCAAAGTGTAAGTCAAGGAGTGGAATGGATTCACAAAAAAAAATCAATAGTTCATTATTTTTGATTCAATTATTTGTATGTTCCTTTAGTAACTTCATTAAAATTAGAAAACTGAAAATTAAAACAGCATTGGGATCAATCCATTAAATGGTTGGTTTATGTTCTTAAATGAGATTTTGCTTTAAGCTTTGTGCAAAACAATATTAATTTTCTCTTTACAAAATACAAGACAATAACAGTTACTAAGAGAGGTGCATTGTTGATGGGGATGAGGGACTTCCTCTCATAACCCAGGTTGGCCAATTTTATAAATTATTTCTACCTTTGTTCATTAGTCACTTCCATCATAAATCCCTGTAACAATTGAACTCTCTGGAGGTTCTCTATCATAATTACATTTCTTGAAATATGGATGGAATTCAGTCCTATTTTTGCAGTTTAGCATTCTTTTTAGAATACGTACACATGGTTGGAAGAATAAGCTTAATTTGGGGGGTTAATTTTTGATTAGCAACTATATTATGAAAATATATAAGAAGAAAAAGAAAGGAAGAGGGGAAAAGGGAAGGGATAATTTGAGAATATAGGAAAGAAATGGAAAGAAAGGGAAAAAGATACAAGCTTCTGTACAAATATGGCCAAGCCACTTTAATGTATTAGCATTTGAAATCAGCTGTTCTCTCCCATGAGTTTTTAATGTGATCATTTGTAATATTTTTAAAAAATTATATAATATCATAAAATTACATAACAGACCCCAGAAATGCCCCCCCCCCATTTCATCCCTGGGTGGAGAGCTATACTAAAGTGACAGAAAGTTTGGAAGTTTACTTCCTTGCTAAAGCTCACCCCACTCTATATTTCACTCCTCATTTTATTTGCAGGGCTCCTGTTATCTTTCCCATCATTCTTCACCCTTCTCTTTCAAGAATGTGTGCATCGTTTCACACATCATTAGTCAGCTTTAACATGTTAAAAAACCGCTCCCGAGTTTGTTGAGGTTGCGCTGTCTAGATGATTCTAAACACATTTCTTGTGTACAAAAGTTCTCAAAACCTTTAGTATGCTAAAGTAAGTTACAGTCTCAGCACTGGAGTAATCATATGGTGAACTTTTCAGACTTAATTGACCATTGATCTATCTTCTGCAAACAGCTTACAAGTCTCCTGACCCAGAGGACACAGGGGAGGAGAATTCTGACGTGTGTCCCTCAAGTTACACAGCGAGGTCAGTGAAGAGGGGTCTATAGAATAGGAGAGATGAGCTTTGGCTCAGGCCAGATCTGAAGACCCCATCAACTGCATTTTCTAAAAGAACATCTTTTCACGCAGATGGAGCATGTGCCTGTTAGGTGAAAGAAGCACCAACATTGATCCCCAGTCACTTAATCTCTCTGGGCCTAAGTATTCTCAGCTGTAAGATCAGCTGTGTCAGCTTACTTCATAAAGTTAATAAGATCAAATTATGTTTGCTAAAGTACTTTGAAAATGGCAAAGCATGATACTAACAGAGGAAATGATTACTGTCGGATACAGCCATGCAGTAAAAAGCACGGCAGCATGTAACTTTACATATTTGGGACTCAGTTTTGTAGATAGCAAGATGTACAAACTTGGCCAAATTTGTGTGACCTCTTTGATGCTCAGTTTATCATCTATAAAGTGAGGATGATCATGTCTACTTCATACATTGTTAAAAAAAAACCAAGTGAAATAAAATGTTCAAAAGTTTAAATTAGGGAAATGGGATAAGAATTGTCATATTCATTTTTCTCACTAAGAAATGTTCCTTGGGGCCTGATAGTTCCTGGATGCATATAGAAGATGCTGCAGTAGGCCCCAGGGCTTATGTGTCACTGAACTTACCAAAGAAAACTTAAAGAAGTAACAGTCTCAGGACGAGGAACTAAGACAAGTTGAAATGGCCAAATACCCCTACTTGTAATTATGTCATTCAAATCAATTACCTAGATATCATAATGCAATGCTATGTATTTCACATTTTTACATTTATGTTGATAACTTTACTTTCTCATAAGCCTGTGTATAGAAAAAAGCAGCATCTTTTGTTAGTAATACTTGTTGAATGCTGAGGGGGAGAAGTCCTAGTTTTACATCTTCCTCCCCTACTTCCAGATGTGTACAAGAAGATGAGAATTTGGCCCCAAGCCCCATATAGTGTACATGAGAGAAGGAATGTGCATCTTCTTTAAAAAAACATAAAAGCATAAAAGTGCAGTTTTTCTGTCTTATTTTTTCCCCCAAAGAGGCAGTTTATTTTTCAATTAAAAATGCATACATCCACAGAAGTTGATTAAATATTTCCCCACACAACTAAAAAGGGACAGCTCACCAGGGTACCTGTGCCCTTATTCCCTCTACCAAGACGATTCCTCTGCTACGTCTTCTCAGGAGGCTCTCTGTTCTTGTTAAAATCTTGAATTAAATGCCACTGCTTCAGACTTCAGGCTTTCTTTGAGTACTGCCCTCTCCAAATGGTGTCCCTGTGTCCCCACTGTGTGCCCCCTTAGGCTTTACCTAGTGGCTGCATTCACTTATTTCATTAACCATTTAGTGTTTGTCTCTCCATGAAGACCCCTTTTCTTGTTCCCCCTTGCAATTCACTAGCTATTCTAAAAGTTGTTGAATAAAAATC
Organism: Aplodontia rufa; assembly: GCA_004027875.1. Lineage (NCBI taxonomy): Eukaryota > Metazoa > Chordata > Mammalia > Rodentia > Aplodontiidae > Aplodontia > Aplodontia rufa. The sequence continues at coordinate 26,244 of PVKS010021692.1, read as the reverse complement.
TGCATAGACTTGTACATTGTTTTTCTGTGTTTTATAGTATGTCAACTAATAATGATCCATTGTGTACATGTTAGCCACCATTCAGACATCTTTGAACTATTTCATGTAATACTAATAAATGAAACTATAAAGTAAATATCACTGTTATCCTATATTGAAATTAAAGAAACATGCATGCAGATATGAAGGTTACCTAGCATATTAATCCTTTTTTATTTTTGCTATAATGAAATACATGGCCTAACTATTTTATAAAGAAAAGAAACGTATTTAACTTTCAGTTTTGAAGGTTGAAAGTTGAAGATCAGGTGACCTCATCTATCTGACCCCTAGTAGGGGATTTCCGGGCTGCATAACAATATGGTGGAGAAATAGAAAGAGAAACTGTTCTATGCAGAAGGAATGTGTACATGGGGTAGACTTGTTTTATAATAACTCACTTTTGTGAGAACTCACTCACTCTGAGAGATCAGTGTTAATGTCTTTCAAGGGTGGTGACTCCAGGACATGTGGTTACCTTGCTCTATACCCCACAGCCTCAAGATTCCACTACGGTAACACCACCATACTCCAGAACATGCACCTTTGGAAGATGCACTCACACCGTATCTAATGATGCACGTAGGTACTTAGTAGCTGAGTTAGGATTCATATAAGCTGAGCTTTCTCTGAGACCCAAGATCTTTATCAATATAGTCTAAATGCCTTCAATTATAGTATTATAAAAGGCATATTATTATTCTAATATATAATAAATGAATTCAGTTTCAGTGTTTCTCACCCACCATAAATCTGAGGAAAAAATGATGGGTTGCCAGTGTATCCCCAAATAATTTAATAGTATGTTTGAACTCCTGAGGAGTTCCATCTTCATTAATCATTTTAATTTAGTGATAGAAATATCTTTGTGTCATTCCTGTGTTTCATCATGTTTAAATGCAAGCTCATGTGTGGGCAATATTTGAAACTTAATATAACATTTTTGGAGGTTTGGGGAGCATATGTTAAGAATCCATCCAGAGTTTAGGTGACCCACCCATGAAGAAATGTGACTATTGAGAGCCTATGGAGTCTGACTATAAAGATGATGCTTTGGGTAGAATAGTAATTCAAGGCATGTAGATGAAAGATAGAACACTGTCTCTCTTCTCAAATGACAGCTTTAAAAAATGCCTTGCGCCAGTAGTGGAAGAGGAAAGTACTCTGAGAACGTAAGTTTTCCTAGAGCTCAGGTGTGAATGGCCCTGAATTTTCTCATACAGCTTAAATATCCAACCCTGTCACTGAGTGATCTATTTTCTACCACTAGAAATAATGTTGTAAATGATTTCACACAAAACCTAAAGTACAATTTGAATAACTTTTTTCCAAACCCTCAGAGATCTATTTCCTAACTGGAAAAAGGACTTAAAGTAAAAAACTTAACTGAAAACTATATCATTGATTCAATGAAACTTTTTACAAAAGCATTTTTATTTTATTGGGACATTATTGAATTTATGGTGTTTGAAAATATCAACTTTAATTATATGAATTTTAGACATAAGGACACTCCACTTGTGGGAGATATTTTTGAACAGGTATAACTTTTAATGCCTCTCATATAATGTATCTAATAGTTACTTAAGAATAAAAAATACCCTGTAATCCCAGCAGCTCTGGACGTGAGGCAGGAGGATTGGATTGCAAGTTCAAAGCCAGCCTTAGTAACTTGGCAAGGCTCTAAGCAAGTTAGCAAGACCCTATTTCAAAATAAAAAATAAAAATGGCCAGGGATGTGGCTCAGTAGTTAAGTGCTCCTGGGTCAATCCTGATACCAAAAACAAAACAAAACAAAACAAAAACAGGAATAAAAAAATTAATAACTGGCCTTTGGATACATAGTTTGAAACCACTTGCAAAGATTTTCACATTTAATCTTCATAAAAATCTTACTGTGTATATGTTATCTTTATTCCCAATTACAATTGAAACTTTGAAGGCTTGGGGCTGGAGTGGTGGCTCAGGGGTTGGAGTGCTTGCCTGGCATGCGTGAGGACCCAGCTTCAAACCCTAGCACCACACACACAATTAAGTGTTGGAGAAACAAAGCCCAGATAAAGAACTAAATAAAATTGATCTTCTCTCTCTCTCTCTCTCTCTCTCTCTCTCTTCCTCTGTCCCTCTCTCTCTCTTAAAATAAAAAAACAAAAAGAAAGGAAAGAAAAAGAAAAAAAAGAGGCTTCTGGTGGATAAAAACTCTGCAAAAGTTTTTGCAGTTTAAAGCAGCAAGTTAGGTGACGGAGTTGCAACTTAAACCTGAAGATCGATCTTATCACTGCCTTAAATGTGCTCCACTGGGCTTAGTTCTGGATTTGTCAATGGAAGAAGTAAAATTCTAGAATTTTCAGTACTGAGTCTATGGATTGCTCATTGACATGATAGTTTTAGACCATGGGGCCACTGAAACCTATCTTCAACTTTTAACCTTGTCCGTTTTTTGTTAGGCTATCCAACAGCTTCATTCAGTGAGGATAAAGAGTTCAGAAGATTAAAACCACGGAGCAATGATTTTCCCACTCAATAGCAGCGTGATCTTGCACAAGTAATTTTACTGAGTCTTGGTTTTTTCCTGCATGGAGCTTTCTTGAAAGCGGACTAGACAAATGTGCAGGACTTCGTTCACTGGGAGAAATCCCTCTGCAAATAAGTGAATCTGCTCTTCCTGTGTCCTCATCCTCCTCATGATGACACAGAGATTTGCCTGGTTTCCAGGGTACAGACAGCCCAAGCCTGGTTAGAATTCCATAGTCACAAATTGTCATCACACTTTATAGAGCATTAGATTTTATTAATCTCACTAGATTTTATAGAACAAGAATAGACTGGCAGGCAAGACTTGGTTAAGTCCTAAGTTGGAGCTCCTATGGAAAAATGTGTTGGAATTCATATGAAAAATGAGTGGCTGAAGAGAGGGAAGGTGCCCAAGAGGTGGAGAGTTCCCTGAAAAAGAAACCTCTAAGACAAGGCAAGAGCCAGGCATCCATAGGGAGGAGTGAGACTTTTAAAGTCCACTTCAGGCTTAGATTCCTTAAAATAAGTCCTCTACAAGACTATATGTTGAGGCTGTACCTCCAAATTTATCAGTTGAATCATTTTGTTGAATTCAGATATAAAGTTAAAATAGCTAGGCTTTAGAGTCAATCTGGTAATAATATAGTATGTAGCTAAAGATATTTTTGAAATATACACATGCAGATGTTTGCATACACTTATGTATGCATATGAATGTGTGCATATATACGTGTGTGTGAACACATTTACATACACATTTAGAAATGGTATAGCAAAATTCAAGCTTGTTCAGGATCCTAAGGTTAGCTTGTGGCAAGCATGGGATCCTAATCTGTGCATGATTCTAATGTGTGTTCTATAAAACATTACTACGTCTGTAGTTTCATAACTGCACATACACACAGATCATACTCGCTATGTTTTAAGCATTACTAATTGTCATCTGCTATGCTGAATTTCCTCTATAAGACCCCTAATTAGTCTACAACATAGGTGTTTTTTAGGCTTCCGTTACTAATGAAAAACTGAATTCAGAAAGGTTAGATTCTCCAAGGTTATACAGTTGGTAAAATTATAGCCCCAAAGCCAATCCTGCCTCTCCCACTCCAAGTCTAACTCATGCTTGGCTTTTCATTCTCTCCTTTCACTGTGCTGTCATTCCTAGTTTACTAAAGGTACATTCGTCTGAATTAAAAACACGACTTTATTTTCATAATGTCCCTTCCAACATTATAGATTTCACATACTACTACTAAATGCTTATGCTATTTTATTCTTTTTATTTTTTTAAGAGAAAAAGACTGAGAGAGAGAGAGGACAGAGAGAATCAATTTTTATTGAATTTTTCACATGGTTTTCATTGCTCCGACACTTAGTTGTGTACATGGGTGCTGGGGTTTGAACCTGTGTACTTGTGCATGCTGGGCAAGCGTCTTAACCACAGAGTCACCACTCCAGCCCTATGCTATTTTTTTCTAACCACATAAAAATGTTTGATTTATTAGTGGTAAAGTAGGAAAATGTTAAAAGGAAGAAAAGGAGAACAGAGGTCAAGCAGTTTCTATGCAAACTCTACCATCTTTTCACTATTTAGCTACTTTATAATAAATCAAATCCATTTTATATAATGAAGCTTGTCTTTATTATCCCATTATGGCTGTCTTAGAAAGGAAATAATGTGTATGCTTCAGTTTTAGGTCATTTGTAATTATAAAAGGATATGCAGGAGAACTGTGTACTCCTTGCACGCTTTTAAAATCTCCTCCCTTGGTTGTTCTGCACGTTTTTGCTGTTTTATAAAGAAAGTATTAGAAAGCTGTGGTTTTATTGCCCTGATGCCTTTAATAGTGCATACTGTGAAACTAAGCTGGATACCTGATTGATGCCATTCCTACCTGTCTAGGAAGATAATGATCAAACATCGAGGGGTCTGTTCTCCAGGTGATGTGTGCATGGAACTCCCATTAATGTTAATGGGAATCCTGCAGCTAAGCTCAGTGACTGGAGAGGACAGGCTGAAGGTGTGGTAGGTCCATTAATACTTATTTTTTTCATAGCAGCTGGTTGGAATATAAGTGGTTAGCAGTCTTTTTGAATCAAATGATTGGACTTTTAAAAAGTGTTGCTTGTGCAAGATAGATATATTCATAATAAACTCTTTGTATAAAGTCTACTTATGCTAAATTTTACTATACAAAAGGATTCTTATGAAAAACTTGTTGTTTAAAAACATTTTCCACAATTCCTCTTTCTGAATGTGCCTCATTAGAAATCCATATTTTTCTGATAATTTGTGGTAAAATGAAAAATATGAAATTTAAGGGCAAAAATAGTATTAAAAAGGATAATGACATAAATTGACTAACATTTAGACAAGGAAATAAAAGTATACCTATACAAAAAGGATGAAATTTTGTACTTAAGCAAATTCACATATTTAAGATTGTCCAAAGGTAAGATATATGTATAATACACACACAGTAAAAAAAAAAATCGCTTATAAAGCAACACATGTAAGTGTATAGTCCTTAATTTATTCTAAAATATTTACTGGAAGCTTAACATGATTTTAGACACTTGAGATATTGCAGTGGCAGATTTGATCCTGGATTTTGTGAATATTATAATATAGCAAAATTACAAAGGGGAAAGCAAGTTTAGAGATGGTCATGTCCAGCCCTGATTTTCCACAGACAGAATTGTCACTGAGAGAGCGCCATTAGTTTGTCTATTGTTACAAAGGTAGCTAGTAGCAAGACCACTAGCTAAGACTCAAATATAAGTTGATGTGTCCAGCAATGTATTGTACAAATGCACTCATTGTGACCCCTGCACCTAATACAGTCTTAGATACAAAACAAGTACCCACCAATAATTTAATCACAAAATGAAAGAATTGTTTTTTAAAAGTGCTTTTTATATAAGATCCCATAGTACCTAATTATTCTAAACACTGTGATATCAGGGAACAATCTCTCCATCTCTGCTTACTTTTTAAAGAATTGTACAATTCTTACCACAATAAAATTATAGCTGAACATGTTACATGCTATTCTTAGACCACTTTAGAATTTGCAAAAGTCTTCTCTTTCTGATAATGATGGTGGAACACCTTAAGCAGACCAGTGCTTCTACGAAAACAATTAGAACTGCCAAAAATATGCAAAGGCCAGACAGACACGAGCACTAGAACTGCAGAGAAAAGGTGTGGCTTCTATAGCAGGCATTTGAGCAAACAGATGCATACGTCAGCAATTGGAGATCAGGCTAAAGAAGGGAAGTGGTAAGACTTAAGTAGGGTTTGGAAATGACACTACACAGCCAGAAACAGGAACAAAAGGAAAAATAAACAGATAATACAAAAATACCTGTGGGTACTCCAGATACTGGCATAATCAAAAATGAACCTTAAAAATATTATTAATGTGTTAAAAGTAGCTGACAAGATGAGAGAATTTCATTATAAAATAATAATCTAGAAGAAATTCTCAAATGAATACTATGAAACTGAAACAATATAATTGAAAATAAGAACTCAATAGGTAAATTTAAAAACAGATATGGAACATGATAAAAAGAAAGGTCCAACATGTGCTTATTGCAATACTGAAGGGGAAGAAAAAAATGGGGAATAAATCATATCTGACAATTTTCAAAATTCAGGAAGATACTAAGCCACATACACAGGGATATTCACTACCCAACTGAATAATACAAAAATATGCACAGCAAGCTCTATCACAGCAAATTTGCCGAAAGCCAAATATAAAAAAGAATACTAACAATGAGGAAAAAAGGCAGATTACCTTTTAGAGCACAACAATAAATTTGTTAGCTGGCTTTTAAACAGAAACAATAAACACCAGAAGACATCAATTCTAAACATTTAAGTGATAAATGAAAATAACTTCATCATATATTTCTGTCACCAGAGAAATATTCTTCACAAGTATAGGCCTTACAAATTCACTTTCATAAAAATTAAAACAAAATCCCTTCTGAGATGACCAGAACTAACAGAAATACTACAGAGAGTGCACTAGGAAGAAGATAAATAACCTGAGATGCACATGCATAATGCAGGAAACTGTGAAGAGCAATGGAAATAACACACATTTGTGCAAATCTTGAAAAGTATTGACTACATAGAGAAACAATGGCTCATGTAATTTTATATATATATATATATGTATATACATATATATATAAATATACACACACATAATTAAAGTAAATGTGAAAATACTTTAAAAGGAAAGAATGGGTAAATGGAATTAAATGGAGTTCCCAGAATTATGAAGACTATTCCAAAAATTCTGATTTATATTGGTTCTAATTAAGAAACAATGCAACTTGAACCTGGGATTATAGCTCAGTGGTAATTTTTTTGCCTGGCATGCATAAGCCCATGGTTTCCAATCCTAAGCACCACATATACACATAAAAGAATTTGCAACTAAAAAGTCAACAAAATGAATATTAGTCCAAATAAGGCTTATGACAATCTAAGAGAAAAATCATATATCTAAAAACTAGCTCTAATAATTAATAATGAAATTAAAATGCTATTTATAATAATATAAAATATATAAAAACTGAGATAAAGTTATCCTTATCAACTGAAACTACAAAACATTTTAAGAAATTAAATAACAAATGAATAGGTATATTATGCTCATGAGTTGGAGAGACTGAGTATTAAGATGTCCATATGTTCTCCCAAATTTGAAATTTCAATAAAACACAAATATAAAACCCCAATGGACATTTTTTCAGTATAAAGTGATAAATTGCTTATAAAATATGTGGAAAGTCAAAGATTAGGAATAACCAGGACAATTTTGTAAAAGAAGAGAAAAAGATGTATGTGTCTCACCTACGCTGCCATTTTTCAGGATTTAACTATAAATACCAGCAAACAAGCAGCTGGCCTGACTGAACCTTGAGGCTCCTTTTTCCTCCCTCAGTTTTTCTCTGTTTGGATGGAAATGTCTAAAATTGATTTTCTATGGCTGTACTTCCAGGATATTTTGGAAGCGGATAACGGGTTTTCTAGTTTCAAACATCCTGAGATGGAGAGCAGTTTTGCTCTAGGATACTTTATGCCCCGTTTCATCCATATCTCATGAAATTGAGTTGACATTTTGAGCTTTGAGTTTATGTTTCAGTGGGTTGAGACTTTGGGGGATGCTGGGATGGAGTGAATGCTATTGGCATTAGGGCAGAGCGGAATCCTGAGGAGTCACAGGGCAGACTATTATAGTAGGATAATGCCCCTGTCCCTGCCAGATGATGCATGTGTCCTATGTCCTGAAACCAGTTAAATACACTATTTTACAAAGTAAAAGGGAATTTTTCAGGGATATTTAATTTAAGGGTTTTGAGATGGGAGATTATCCTGAAGGTGAACTCAATGTAGAAGGATAGGGTAAGAGGCAGACAGAGGTATTAAAATAAGAGAAGCTGTGTCAACAGAAGCATAGGCCAGAGGGATGCCATTGCTGGAATAGGGCATGAGTTGAGGAACACACACTGCCTTGCCAGGAGGGACAAGGTAAGGAACATTCTCCTGTTGAGCCTCCAGGAGGAATGTGGACAGGCAACATCTTCATTTCAGCCCAGAATGCCTGCTTTGAACTTCTCATCTCCAGAACTATAGGAGAATAAACATTTGTGGTTTTTGTGTTGATTTGTTACAGCGTCAATAGGAAACTAATACTGATAATAAATGAAAAATTGGTATTCTCCTAAGGACATAAATTGTGGATCAGTAGTAGAGAGTATGGAGTCCAGAAATTGATGACACACTGAAGGAGTCAATTTATTTTTGCAAACTTTTTGCAAAAGTTATTCCATGGAGGAAAAGAAAGTCTTTCTAATAAATAGCTCTGGAAAAACTGGAACTCATTGTGGAAGAAAATACCCTATCACCTACCTCACATCGTATACAAAATTACCTTGAGATGAACTTTAGAACTAGACAAAACCTAGAACTACTCTTAAAGAAAACATAGGAGAGTATCTTTACATTTGATTAAAGTTTTTTTTAATTAGATGAATATGGAATTACAATTGAGGGGGAATCATTGTCAAACAATCAAAAATAAATGTATATATGCATAGTTAGCCAAGGCTGATGCCATGTCATGGATGCCCCCCTTGGGTTCCCCATGATTCTATGTTTCCCCCAGAAGAATCCCGAAGTTAAATGGATAGCTCGTGGAAGTCAGAGATCTCCTTCTGAGATGATTCCCCCATATTCTCACCCTCTAGTCTTCTAGATATCCTTCCTAATCCCTCCCTCCACCCCCTTCCCTACACCTCCAGATAACCTAGGCAGTCATCCCCCTGTTTGTGTAAAAATTCATATAATTTGATGTTATGATTAAATGAAGTTTTAATAGGGCATAAGAAAGCATTAATATGAAAGTGATAAATTAGAATTAATCAAAATTAAAAATCATTGTAAAAATGACTAGTAAGCAGAAAACCAGGAAAAATCATTCCCTAAATATTTTTCTGAAAAAGTTCCTATATTCATAATATAGAGAAAACTAAATCTCAATAATATTATGGCAAATAATAGAATTTTAAGATGGGCAATTTAAATGGGCACAATAAAAGAAGATATACTAATAACCAATGAACACGGAAGGCTGCTCAATAAGACTTAGCCATCAGGGAAATGCACATTACAGTAACAATGAGATATTTTCTCTATACTCTCTAGCATAGATAAATTAAAACTGCTGACACACCAAGTGTTACCAAAGCTTTGGGGCAACTAGAACTAATGTCCTCATGGCGGGAGTCTAGAGTGCTTCTGACAGCTTTGGAAAACAGTGTGGAAGTAATTTCACTCCTAGGTGTTCCACAATTGAAAATACCATATGCCCCCAAATGACATTTGGAGATATTCATGGAATATTTATTCATAACAGAGAAAGAGAAACAACTCAAATGTCCACCAAGAGGTAAATGAGTAAGACCTGTGATGTTTTCATACAGTCAACTATGATCAGTAATGAAAAGAAGAAGCTATTTGTTATACAACAATGTAGAGGAATCTCAAAATCATCATATGAGAGAAAAATGTAGCTTTAAGTCCGTACATAGGCTGTGATTCCATTTACATGAAAGTCCATAAAATGAACAACTCGTCTATGGTAGAAAGTAGTCAGAAGAGTGGTTGCTTCTTCATGATTAACTGTAAGCAGCCTAAGAAAGTTATTTGACATCTTGAAAGCAGTGTGGGTTACTTGAGCATTACCCATTGATTTATATATATAAAATCTGCGCATTAGTTGTGAATTATACTCAGTTGAATACATTATATAATTTTGTAAGTTTAAACTTACAAAAATATTTGGTCACTGTAGTTAAAAAAGAAGGTAATCACAGTTGCGGTGACATTTGTACTGGGTCTTAAGGAAACAAGAATTTTCCTGGTGAGGAAATGATTGGGAAAAGAATGCAGTCCAAGAACACAGTTTGTTATATTTTGTTCTTTCCCTGAGGCCTCCTTCACATTCAATAAACATCGATTGCACAATGTACTTAAAGGGTATTCAAAAAATGAGTATTTCCATTACATAAGTACAAGTAAAATAAAAAAAAAACAGAAGTATTAGAAGGAAAGTAAACAACATCCATGGTTGAACTCTTCTTTTTCTAATATTTTCCTTGTATAAACTTTACCTCTACATGGATGTAATCCCAATATCTAACATGGTCTATGAGGTGGATTTTTTTAGCATAATGTGAAACATTTTAAAACTTTTCATAAATGCAAAATTGTAAATGCCATTTTAATAGTGTGGGCTTACTTGTTAGGTTTCTACACATTCATCATCTTAATATATTTCAGATATGTTGTTTCTATTAGTAGTGATTTTTATTTCTAGTAATCTCTTTTGCGTTTAAGTTTATTTTGTTTGGTTTATGTATGTAAGTTTATATGAGCTTCCTAGTGATTAGTAATTCTCAAGTATATTACCTTTATCTTTTTCAATTCTTTACAACAGTATGTTATAGGATCTTTTCTTTGTAAGTAACATAAGACTGGATGTTGTGAGTTGAATCTGAAAAATATTCTTTAATAAATTAATATGATATTTGACAAATGCAGAAGAGCATAGGTGATATATATGTTTCTATAGATTTAATTTATATATAGTTATAAAGGTATGTATAATTTTCCAAGCTAATAAAATGGATACCTATAAACTTGGTGTTCAAAGTAATAGTATTAATTCAAACAATAAAAATATAAAAGAGCAAGTGAAGGGCATATAGCCATGGAGAGATTGAGGGAAAAGAGTGCTAGAGGTCATGTGACATTTGATTGTGAGACAGAGAATTGAATGTTAAGGACGATAGCTCGATCTACAGGACTGAGAAGGTACCCAGTTTTTAAATAAAGGCAAACACAATCAGGTTAATGGATGTGGGGTGATACTTTGATGATTGCATGGGATGGACTGGAGTAAAGATGTCAGATTATTCAGGAAGCACATGTAATATTTGATATATGAGATGCAAAGGACTTGATAGACTAGAAGTATAAATGAAGACAAGTCTGACAGATAACTGAGGGTACATTTACAAACCTTGGTGACCACATATGTGAGAAAGGGAAGAACATTTGAAAAATAGTTTTCAGAGAGATTTTTGATTTTTCAAAACCCAAAGCATCTTGGAGAAGTTAAAAAGTCTGAGAATAGAAAGCTGAGGAATAACAATATTTATCAGTCCACTGAACAAGGGGAAAGGGCAGTAGGAATAGATTAGGATGAGTTGATAGCTTGAGGTTTTTGATAACTCATTTCATATCATAGATTTTAAAATTATATTTAAAACAAACATTAACAAACATTCTACTCTAGTCTAGAGATATGCGTGTATTTATGGAAACTGGGCTTTAGAGTATCGATTTTAATTTCACAATAAATTTAAATATTATTGATAGCTACAATATAATCTGCAATTGATAAATATCAGATTGAATTTGAAACTGATTTGAAGAATATATACCAGTGGGAATGCAAGTTGATAACATGACCCTCCAGTCTTACCTTTCTCCTGGAAACCATACAATAAACTGCTTTTATGTTAACCCTGGAGTGTAGAACAGTGCTAGGTTTTGTAAATACAATAAGTATTTTAAATTAAAATAAACATTTGAAGTACATTGTGCCACACAGATAAGCTACATATTAATCCAATGGTATGGAAACTTCTATTCAACTGTACTTACCTTTATTCAGATGGAATAATTTTAGAAAACATCAATCATGAAGATTTGCCTCATTACAAGCTTGAATTCATGACCAAAGAGTGTTTTTTCATATTGCCCAGATAAAGAAGGAAACTATTAATTTAATCTTTTTCTGATGATGCAGTAAGCTACCTGGGGTCTTGGCGACTTCAGTTCATTCAACAGCAGAAGTATAAAACTGACATATAAAAGTTTTCTGGAGGAAGCATGAGTAATTAATTATTACTTTAAAACTTAGTAAAAGATGTTTTTAATTAAATACAAGGCATTTAAAATAAATGTTCTTTTCTAAATAAATACACTGAGTCTGATTACAGAAGGATATCATTTACATTTACATTTTCTTTTACATGAACATATTTTTGGCAGTTTAAACCAGGATATGATCTGATGTTGTCATTATCAAATGTTTTCTGCAGTTTAAATATTAACTAAGTATCTATGGGATTCTTTAAATTAATATCACTGTGCTCTAATTCACACATAAATGAACTATTATGGTTTGGATGCATGGGGTCCCCCTAAATCACATGTGAGACAATCCAGGAACGCTGAGCTGAAATGATTGGGTTATGAGAGCCTTAACTCAATCAGTGAGTTAATAGGCGTTAACTGGTAACTGTGGGCTGGTACAGTATGGTTGGAGGAGGTGAGTTATTGGGGCTGTGCCTTTGAGTATATATTTTGTATCTGGTATGGAGTTTTGCTCTCTGCTCCCTGAATCCATGCCTTTCGCCATGATGTTCAGCCTCACTCAAGCCCCAAAGAATGGAGTCAGGCTTCTGTGGCCTCAGATCTCTGAAACTGTGAGTCCTCAATTAATTATTTTCTTCCTAAAATTGTTCTTGTGAGGTCTTTTGGTCACAGAGGCATAAAAGCTGACTAAAACATGAACTAAACCCATCAATTTTAAATGAGTGGCTTGATGAACCTTGACATTTATTCCTATGTATGTCAGTCAACTTTTCGTCACTGTAACAAGCCCTGAGAAAAACAACTTGGAAAATGAAAGGTTAACTTTGGCCCACACTTTCAGAGGTTTCACTCCAGGGTTGGCTGGCTCCACTGTTCTGGGCCCAGGGGAGGCAGAACATCATAGCAGAAGGGTGTGGCTGAGGAAAGCTGCTTAGCTCATAGCAGTCAGGGAGCAAAGAGAGTGGCTCAGGATAAGACAGTGTCCCCAAGACCATGCTACCAGTGACCTTCTTCCTCCAGCCTTGTCTGCAGTTTCTATCCAGCAGTCTATTCACATTATTACACCATCAAGTGGATTAATCCACTGGTGAGGACAGATTCCTCAAGATCCAATCATTTCCTAAAAGACCTACCTCTGAGCATGGTAGCATGGCCTTAAGCTCAGGAGCTTTTGGGGGACATTCCAGGTCCAAATCCTAACTCTATATAACCCCACACTGTACAAGGTGTTCTAACATTTTATCACCTAGAATACACTTTCATGGCCCTGGTGCCTCTTGTTGGACAGCTTCTTCACCCCCTTTCAGGTGCCAGTCATCTGATTTCTATCCTTATGGATTAGTATTAATCAGTTTTAGAACATCATATAAATGGAATCATATGGGAGAATGTATATACTTGTGTGCCTAGCTTCTTTTACCCAAGGTGTTTTTGAGAGTCATCCATATGTATTACAGCTAGTTCCTTCATATTGTTGACTAACATTATTTTTATTAAGAAATTTAGTTATTGTAAGTCAAAAATGCATCCAACAAAACAATATGATATGTATATATTCTTAAAATTAGATTTACCCACTAGAGCCCACCCTATTCTCCCATCCTTACCCCCTCCCCCCTCCCCCCTCGTTCCCAATACATCTCTATGAATGCCCTAGGTTATGTGTTACTACACCTTTGCTGGGTCTAATACTTGAGAGTTGACCACCTTTCACACAGGCCAGGGTCTAGTTCCAGCCTCCACAGATGAGTGAAGACTTTCTACCCTTGACTGTCTGGGTTAGGCTAACTATACTCAACATGGTTTCTTCCATCACCATCCATTTACCTTCAAAGGCTGCAATGTCATTGTTTCTAATTGCTGAGTAGAACTCCATGATGTGTGTGTGTGTGTGTGTGTGTGTGTGTGTATTCACAGTTTTTTGATCCATTCATCCAGCGAGGGGCATCTGGATTGTTTCCATAATTTAGCTATTATAAATTGAGCTGCTATGAACATAGATTTTGCTGTGTTACTGTAATGTGCTGATTCCAACTCCCCTGGAAATTTTTTAATGAATATGTCACAATTAGGACATTTAGACTTCTACTTTGTGGCTATCACTAATGAGGCTACTGTAAATTTTTATTTTAGTCTTTCTGCATTATATATTTGCATTTCTACTAGGTAAATACATGAGGTACAATTTTGCTGAGTCATGTCATAGGTGTATTTTTAATATAAGAAATCATCAAACAATTTTTTAAAAAGCTTTTACATTGTAAACTCTAAAGAGCAACTTATTTTCCAACAGAAAGTTCTTGTTATTGTTAATTTTGAAATTTTTAGTCATTCCAATGGCAGTATAGTGAGAACACTAATGGACTTCTCCTGAGGATTATAACTTCTTATCCCTTAAATAGTGAGGGTGAGTCTTTTTTAATGAGCCTTTTGACCATTGGTGTCTCTTGTGAAGCATCTGTTTAATATTGTTGCCCAATTTTTTGTAGGATTTTTTTTTATTATTGAGTTAGGCTCTCTATATAATCTGGATTCAAAGGATTTGTTAGATCCCAACACCAGGTATGTTCCCAAAAAATGCAACCATACAAATATTCTCAGCCCCTAGGACCCAAATAGACATGAAAGACTAGCCAATGGAGTCCACAGAACTTACAGCATCATGAGAAATAGAAATGATTGATTCATTAAATAAAGGGTTTTGTTAGGCATATATAACATGCACATTACTTGTAATATTTATAATCCATATGTTATCCTAGACTATGTTGTGCCTCTATATTTTCTTTTAAAAATAATTAACACATATTAACTGTACATATAGATGGGGATCAACTTGATATTTCCACACATACATACACTATTCATTGATCATATTCATCCAAGTTTCTTCCAGCTCCTCAACCAGAATACTTCTCAATTCCTAGTTATCACTATTCTATTTTCAGGTCAGCTATTTTTACTTTCCACAGGGGAGAAAATGTGGAACTTGTCTTTCTGTGTCTGATTTATTTCACATAATACAGTGTCTTCCAATTCTATGCAAACATCAGAATTTCATTTTCCTGTACAGCTGCATAAGACTTCATTGTGTAAAAATGCCACATTTACTTTGTTCATTTACCTGTTGATTTGTACCTAGGTTTATTCTATATCCTAGTTATTATGAATAGTGCTTAAATAAACATAAGAACACAGATATCCCTTCAGTATGCTGACTTCATCTCCTTGGAATATATGCTTGGGTGTGGGACAACTGGATCATAGCTTATATTGACTTTTAGTATTTTGAGGAACTTCTCTACATTTTTCACAATGGCTATATAATGTACATTCCCACCAATAGTATGTAAGAGTTCCATTTTTCTCCACATCTTTATCAGCATTGGTTATTTTTGTTTTTGATTTTTACAGTACTCTAACTGGTGAGGTGGTATCTCACTGTAGTTTTGGTTTGCCTTTCCCTTATAGCTAATGACATCAAACAATATTTCATGTATTTATTGGTCATGTGTGTATCTTCCTTTAAGAAGAGTCTATTCAGATCATTTGCCTATTTTAAGATTGGATGTGTATTTTTGTCAAGTTATTGAGTTCTTTATATATTCTGAAATGAATCCTCTTACACAAGTAGCTTGCAAATATTTTTCTCCTATTCTGTAGGTTGTTCTTTCCTGTTTTTCCTTTGCATTTTAGAAGCTAAATTCAATGTAATCCCATTTGTCATTTTTTGCTTTGGTTTCCTGTGCTTTTGGAGGTAGATGTGTATGTTTTTATTTATTTAATAGGATTGCTTGTAGAGTAGAAGTTTTCAGTTTATTATTTCTCCCGCTTGTGGTTGTGTGTGTGTGTGTGTGTGTGCATGTGTGCATGTGTGTGTTTCTGGTAACGATGTCCTTACTTATTCCAAGGTTGCAAAGATTTTTCCCTCTTTATTTTAAAGAATATTTAATACTTTAGTGTTATATTTATTTCTAGGATCTATTTTGTGCTTAACTGTGACCGTGGTGTGAGGTTGGATTTAATTTCATTGGACTTCTCAATCCTGTTGTTCCAGCCCCATTTGTTGAAATGATTATTTCCTCATTATATCAACTTCAAACTTTTTGTTGAAAAATAATGAACGTTATATATATGGATCTATTTCTAGATTTCATATTCCGTTCTGTTGATCTGTATATCTGTTATGCCTTTTTATGTTGTCTTGATAGTTTATGCTTTATATTAAAAATATTCTAAATTATTCTTCTCAAAATTGCTTTAGTTATTTTAGAACTTCCATATTTCTATATAAATTTTGAGTCAACTTTAATTTCTATGATGAAACTGCTGGGACTTTGGGGTGCATTGACATCCTAGTTGTATGGAGTCTTCCAATCCACACATAATGGTTAATATCTCTCAATTTATTTAGGCATTCTCTAAATCTAAATTTAGACTTTCAATTTTTTTTTAAAGAGAGAGGGACAGTGAAAGAGAGAGAGAGAACAATTTTTTTATTTAGTTTTTTTATGTGGCCTTTGTTGCTCCAAGACTTAGTTGTGTACGTAGTGCTGGGGTTTGAACTCACATACTCGCCCATACTGGGCAAGCACAGCAACTGCTGAACCACCACTCCAGCCCCAAGACTTTCCATTTTTAATACTTTAATTATGCTAACATCCTTTTGCAATATTCAGTGGATTCTTTGGGTCAAATTTGCCATTTAGTGTCTTAAGCTGCTAACACTTAAGTAGTACTTAATTTTTGCAAATTCCTATTATTCATTGCTATTGGGTTTTTTAAATTTCTAACAGAATATGTCACTCCTATGATCAAAAAGTCTAATCAGTTCTTAATTTACTTAATAAAGCCTAAGTTCCTTGAGTGAACTAAAAGCTTTAGCTCCCTGTACTCTGACTGTTGTTGTCCTACTGACCTCATTGCTCTTCATTCACTTTGCAGAAACACGGCCTCCTTGCTCTTGCACTTCAGGGACTTGTTCCTGTTTTTTTTCTTTGAAATGCTCTCCTTGTATTCACACAGTGAAGATGCTCACTTTCTGTGAGACCTTCCCAGTTACAGTACATAATGAGAGCACTCACTTCTGGATGCTGCAGCCCCGGCCAACTCCCCTACCCTGGCTTGGTTTTGTTCCATAGCATTTTATACCTCCTTCCACTCTCTATATTTATTTGATTATTTTTGCATTTCCTGTCACTCTTACTGTCAGCTCATGAAGAAAGGAACTTTGTTTTGTTCCATACTGTATTTAAAACAGTGCCTGGCGTATTGTAGTTAGCACTCAATGAATACTAGAATGAATGGATTTCATGGCCTGATGAGAGAATTATTGCAGTGATGGGGGCAGAGGTCTGTTTGCTGTGGATTTCAGGATGGCAAGTCAGTGAAGGAAACAATGGCTAATGATGGGTTCCCATAGGGGAGACTTGCTTGATGGAAGTATCTAGATAAAGTGAAAGCCACTGGAGAGTTAGTGACAAAGGAAAAGTTTATTGCTTATTGTTTGAACTATAGAACAGGCAAGCATATTTAATAAAAAGGCCCAGCAAATTCTCTTAATAAAACTAAATTGAATTCTCCATAGTTTCCAAATGGAGACGGAGTTATCACATAAGTTGAAACAATGGGCCCTAGAACTTTAATGTCCAATTCTTGTCATTCTTCTTCCCATTGGAACTGTTTATTCATTCTTAATGTGGAGTTGAAAGGGTCAACTTTTTCCGTTTTTCACTTGCCATGGTTTAACTCACAATCATTAACTCATTAGTTCATTGTCACTAGCAGAGGCCAGGATAGTCAGCATAGTAGACCTATTGTTCTCAAGCAAATTTAGGGATAGGGCAAGCTCAAGGGCTTGGAACAGCAATATTCCGTGAAGGTATCCCAGTTCTGTCTCTTGCTAGTCATGCTTAGTTTTCTGAGCCTCATTCCCACATGTATAAGTGGGAAAAAGACTTTTCCTACAGAGACTTAAGAAAATCAAGTTAGACAACACATGTAAACCACAAAGTGTCAGGTATCTAACAGAAGTACACTAATTGGTATCCACATGTATAACGTTTTATAAATAATTATTAAATTTGGATATATATATATAATCATCATTCAGATTTTGACTTAAATTAATATATTTAATTACTTAAGATATTCAAATGCTAGTTTTTTTTCAAAATGTTTAATATGACTAATTGCAAACTAGCACAATATAAGATCAGAACAAGTCTGTTTCAACAAAGCATGCTTCTGAATTTGGCAGAAGTAGCTGGTTAATATTTTAAGCAGAGTTTGTGATTCATATTCTTTTGTTTTAAATTTTTTATTTGCTTTATTTTCTGTTAGTAACATTAATACATAAGCAGGAAGAAGTACCAAAAATTTTAAATTTAAGGTCAGCAAAACTTAAAAAACAGAAAACCCTATTTATCATGTGATTTATTTGTGCCTTTAAAATAAAAAGTGATTCATTTTTTAGTAGTTCTGCATGAGTTATGTCAGGGTATTTCAGTTGAATATCTCAGTGGTTCTCACACTTCAGTGAGTGTGAGAGTCAGCTGGAGAGTTTGTGAAAGCAGAGTTTCTGATTCTGTAGACCTGGAGTGAGAAGCACCAATTTTCATCTGTAACATATTGCCAGGTTTTGGTGTTAATACTGGTTTGGGGACCATACTTTGGGAACCACTGACCTCAGCTTAAAGTTTTCCAACCCGGGTATTCCAACCTGGGGATATTAGATTTATCTGTGGAATTTTATTTATTTAGTTTTGTTTTATAATAATAGTTAGGGCTTTTTTACTTGGAATCTATAGTTTTCTTTCAATTGTTTAGATGTTACTAATAATTCTGTGAGTCTGAGAGCTATTGCTCTAGGACCCAGGTGCTCAAGTTCAGCTGCATATTCAAATTAATGGGAAAGCTTTTGCAAACTTGAATGCCAGAGTCCTTCACCCAGAATTTCTAACCATCCTGAACAATAGGATTTTTGATTTTGAAGTTGGAAAACTACTACTCTTCCTATGTATTTTTTCCTTTAACATTAGGCTGTTTTCTGGATATATGTTGCTTTTGGATGAACTACACACATTAAAAAGTAACGTGCGCAAGGTTTTATGTAATACAGAATATGAAAGCATATATGTACGTCTTTTCCCTCAAGTAGACTACAGTCCAACTGAGGAAATCGAGGATATGGATGTGAAGGTTAATTTAGAGATATAAAACATTTGGTATTAGGTTTGCATGGGATGAGTAGAAAAGACTAATACAAATGAATTGAGTGTCTCAATCCTAGGTAACTAAAGTTTTGAAGTCACTTGGCTTCTTCACTTCAAGAATATATATATTTAAAATGTACGAGATACTGGGGAGAATAATTGAACAGGCAAATTTATTGAAATATCCTAAATTAGTTTTCCTGATGATAATAATTTTGATATAGGCTGCTGCTTACAATGACATTTAGTAAAAGACTGCCTTGGAAAAGTGTCTACAAAAATGTTTATCTTCATTGTACTGAGATACAACAATGTTTTTTTTTCTTTATTTTTCCTTAAGCACACAGAATGAGAAAGCCTGACTTGCACTTTAGTCCTCTTTAAACAGCTTTATATTTCAAGTAAGAGTCATGAATTTTCAGAATATTTATTTGTATTTTGTCCTATAAAATGGTCAACATGACTCCCATGTTTCTGTGTAATTTGGAGTTAAATTAACTCACTTGGTTAGAGGTCTGTGCTAATGATACCAATCTAATTAGTTCGTTCTGTATATAAACTAGGTAGCTTTGCTTTGTTTTCTATGCCGAATTGCACCCCAGTGGCCATTTTGAAATTGCATGACATTTTTACACAAGGATATTGTAACAATCAAATGCAGATGTATTTAGTGAAATCTATAACCTGTACTCCAAAAAATAAAGGTGCTCATGCTTTATTTATTGAACCTGAATCAGTTGTGTAACTTTCACATGTAGATTTTATATAGTTCAGAGACAGCCATGTCTGTCTGTTCCTTGGGCACCTGGCAATGTGCAGCCTGTTTGGGTGAGTCACAGGCCAGCCAAAAACGCCTCCGTGTTCTATTTAAGTCTCCATCTCATAACTGTTGCGATAGCTTTTGTCTCTTGAGGAATGTCATGACCTATTTACTTTAGAATGCACCAGTCCTGAATTTTATAGTGTCTGTGGATTTACGACTCAGGAAAACACATTATCCTCTTATGAATTCCTTAATTTGTGCATCTAAATGCTATTTCAGAATGGAAATACACTCCCCAAGGAGTCCCCCGTCTGTCCCTTCCCTAGTTACCCAGGTCCCATCTTCAAGGGTACCTATGTTATTCTTTATCCATTCAGAGATACATTAGGCATACACAAGTATTTTCAAGCAAATATGAATTCATATTCTCTCCCACCTTGAAACACGAGATGGCATGTTATATGAAGTTTCACACCTTACTTTTCCCCTTAATATTTTCAAGTTTTTTCTGAACCAATATGCAAAGAACATATTCACTTTTGTTTATAGCTAAATTGCATTTCATTTTCTCGGTATAATTTAGGTTATCAGTCCTCAGGTGACAAGTCCTTAGGTTGTTTCCACTTTATTATTAGAAAACGTTCTGATATGAGCATGCTTGTATGTTGTTTGAATTCCTAATATTTGGAAATTGCCAGGTCAAAGGGTGGTGAGCTTAAAAATTTGATAAAAATTGACAAATTATATTTCATATGGCTCCAGCAATTTTTATCTACACCATTCAAGCAAAACAGGACATGTTCATTTTCTGTAACCTTAGCAATGCAGTATGGATCAAATTCTTTTATTTTTTACTTGTTCAGTGGATAATTTTATTCAAACTGGCATTTTTCTTTGAATAAAAGTAGGTAAATTTACATTCTTTTCAAAATATCTTTTAAGGAATTGAGTTATTGTATAATCATAAATGCATATAAAGTAACAATATCATATGCATATATTCTTGAACTTACCCCCTAGATCCTTCCATATTGTCCCTCCCTCTCCCCTCCCCGACCTGCCCTCTCCCCCTCTGTCTGCTACATTGTCTATGATTACCCTACATTATGTGTTGCTACACCTTTGTTGGGTCTAATACATGAGGTTAACTACCTTTCACGTAGCCTGGGTTGAGCTCCAGCCTCCAAAGATGAGTGAAAACATTCAACCCTTGAGTCTCTGGATTTGGCTAAGTTTGCTCAACATAATTTCTTCCATCACCATTCATTTGCCTTCAAAGGATGCAATTTCCTTGTTTCTCATTGCTCAGTAGAATTCTATGATGTGTACATATATATAGATATATATATGTACATACATATATCATGGTTTCTGGTTTCATTCATCTAGTGAGGGGCATCTTAGTTGGTTCCATAATTTAGTTATTGTAAATTGAGCTGCTATGAACATGGATATTGCTGTGTTGCTGTAATGTGCTGAATCTAACTCCTCTGAGAAAACACCCAGGAAAGGGACAGCTGGATCATACGGTGGATCTATCCCTAATTTTTCGAGGAGTCTCCACACTGCTTTGCAATGGGGCTATACAAGTTTTCAGTCCCACCAACAGTGTGCTAGTGTTCCTATCTCCCCACAACCCCTCCAGAATCTGTTATTGTTTATGTTCTTCATTTTTGCCAATCTGACTGGAGTGAGGTAAAATCTTAAAGTAGTTTTGATTTGCATTTCTGTGCTTACTAGTGATTTAGAATACTTTCTCATGTATTCATTGGCTGCTCAATTTCCTCTATTGAGAAGTTTCTATTTAGCTCTTTGGCCCATTTATTGATTGGATTGTTTGTGTTTTTGGTATTAAGTTTTTTGAGTACTGTGTAAATTCTGGATATTAGTCCCCTGTCAGAAGACTCACAGGCCATGATTATCTCCCATTCTGTGGGTTATCTCTTGACAATTTTGACCAATTCCTTAGCTGTACAAAGGCTTTTTGGTTTAAGGGCATCCCACTCATTGATTTTTTACTTTAATTCTTTTGCTTTAAGCATCTTGTTTTGAAAGTCTTTGCCTATTCCCAAATGCTGAAGTGTTGGTCCCGACTTTTTTTCAAGTAGTTGTATGGTAGCTGGATTAATTCCTAGTTCCTTGAGCCATTTTGATCTGAATTTTGTGAAAGATGAGAGAGATAAGGATCTAATTTCAGCTTTCTGCAAATGGCTGTCCAATTTGTCCAGAACCATTTGTTGAATACGCTGTGATTCCTCCATGTTATATTTTGACCCTTTTTGTCAAAGATCAGATATTTAAAGACGTGGGTTTGTTTCAGAGTCTTCTATTCTATTCCATTGGTCTTCATTCCTATTTTGATACTAGTACATTCTGGGTTTTGTTACCACAGTCAAACTGGTAGCTAAAAATGTTATCTTATGATAGTTTTAATTTGCATTTCTCTAATTATGAGAAAGTTGAACATCTTTTCTACTACTGAAACATTTACCATTTTTCTGTTGGGTAGTTGGTTTTATTGATTACTTTGAAAAGATCAATTTGTATATTAGGAAAATAAACTCTTTTTCTGTAACATGAATTGCAAACTTACCCATGTTGTCATTTTGATTTTGTTTATCATATTTCCTTTTCCATGCACCAGTTTTGATTTTTACATGGTCTGCTTTATCAGGTTTTGCTTTATGGTCAAAACTTGGTTTTTCTCTGTTGGACACATGATGGCCTATGGTATGAACTGATCTTAGCCTCATTTCATATTACAACATAACCTGTTTGTAGTTGGGACATTAAATGCTTATTATTATGTCTCACAGACATTTTTAATCATCAGTGTGACCCCCCAAATCATCTGAAGTTTTTCTCCAATATTATTTCAGCCTTAAAGAGTTTTTGAAAAGAAAAAGAAAGGGAAACTTTAACCTAATTTTGATATCACTTAAACAAACCTAAATTTAAGGAGGATTAAGTAAATGAACTCTTAAAAGATATTTTTCAATCATAGTGTTTCAAATGTTGTTTTTTTTCCCCTCTCTGGTATATAATCAAATTGGTCAGCCAATTTCTTTTTGGTGGTATTATGCAAAGATAAATAAATCTTTCAGAAGTAAAATTTTGAAAAAAAATTCACAAACGAGTCAATAAATAAAACTGAAGTTTGTGAATTTTAAGAGAAGATCAGATTTTGTTTTCTTTTATTTGCTTCTGATTTTTTCTTCAAAAGTACTATTTTAAAAATAAGTAATGTTAACAGAAAAGAGACTTGCTTAATAATTCACTTCAGTCTATTCATACAAAGGTAATGATCACTGTAGCTTTTACTCCCTATGGAAATAAATTTATGAAACACATTTCTCTGACCACCATCAGAAATGAAAGAAGATCAACCATAGAAGCAGAGTCACTGTCCTTTGACTGAAGATGAAGTGAGTAAGATTGATGTTTGAAGTATGTGGGCCAAAAGATTCATCTTGATAGTTGAAGGAACAGTTTTGCAAAGGGCATCTGATAATGTGATTTTGCTATTTGGATTGAAGAAAAAAAATCCCTTATTATATACCGGACTTCATTTCTTCCTGGCCAACATTTAAAAGGAAGTGAATTTTTCTCTAGTTGACTCACATGGACATAAGTGAAGAGGACAGATGACCAGGATTTATGTTATCTAAGATTTGTGCACTACTACCTGAAGACTTGTAAGGAAGAATTATTAAATGAATAGACATTAAAGTTATTAATGAATAGATATTTTTTAAAAAGTAAGACATATACTAGCCTAAGTACAAATTCCAGAGAAACCAATTCAGTGGGTCTCTGGGTGCCCTATTCAGAAAAACCTAAGCGGATACACCCTCTGAATTCACTACTCTTAAAAAGAGCATGGGTTATTTAAATCTCAATCTAGACTTGGAAGCCTGGCATGATGAGTAATCAACCCATCCATACGGAGGCAGGGCAGCAGGTGAGCTTGTCTGCTGACTTACTGCCTGCACTAGACCAAGTCCTAACACTGCCTCTGTCCAGCTACTTGCTGAATTAAAACAAAGGGAGGCTATCCCAAATATCCATTCTATTTGAGGGAGGCCATTATACAGCCAGGCCATAAAATTAGTTTAAAATTGGTCTAACTTTCTTAGCACAGAATTCCAGCTGTGTGGCAGAATTCTGGCTCTTGACAGAGTCCACCTGTGTTTGTAAATTTTGTGTGAGATTATGTATGCTCTGTTGGTGGAGACCACATTCAGTCGATCATGTTCCTTCTAAATTGATACTGAAGTTGCTGTGAATAAAATACTGCAATTCTGTTCCCCTCAACAAAATCTCAGTATCAAGATAAAAATAATTTCCTTTTGTTAAAAATGATTCCACTTAAATATCATTCATTAAATCCATATAATTGGTAGAGGTTAACATTTTGTTTGCTTCTCCAGCAAAGGTTCCCCACCCCATGGAAGAGCAAAAATGAATGAATATTCACACTCAACTTTTAGCTTCAGGCTAAAATGTATTATGCACCATATTTTGGTTTTTAAAAATAATCACCTTGTCAGAGTTCAATGGCAAAGTCATTGAAAAGCGAAGTCAACTCTGTCAATAGAGACAATTTGAGGGCAAAAACTACTCCTCACCCCCCTTGAGTCTCATTTCATTTGAATGCTCCTGATTTTTTTTTCTAACCTGCTACTTTTTTTGGAATGCTTCTTGGGACAATATAATGAAGTCTAAAATACCATGCACTGAAAACTCATCTCTGCTGACAGCACGTAGCTGACAAGTACCGATGTTCTCAGACTCTGTCCCTATTTGAACACTATATTTTATGTACGTAAAATGCATGTCTAGAACTTTCTTTTAAAAATCCACAAGCAGAGAAAAAGCCTGGATCCCCATATGTCTAACATTGTACTGCATGAATATATTAACACCTTCCCAACACCAACTGCTTTCATTGTTTCGCTGTAAATGGAATCACAGTCAGGATATACATCACTTAAATATTTTCAGCATATCTCAGAAGAAAGAAAAAGCATTCATTACAGAATATTTAGGTAAAAAATAAAGTAGAAGACCTTATGTATAATAGGAGATTTTGACAATTGACATGATTTTGGTGGGGGTGAGGGTAATGGGTTTGGAGAGCAGATTTGGGTTCTATTATTTTAAAACTTACTCTCAAAGAATGACCAAACCAATCATTGATATTTTTGAGACTCAGTACATTTTAATTTCTCTTAAATAGATTGAGTAATAAGGTGAGTCCTTATTCTGGGGGTATAATCATTATAGGTTTTCCTATACTGTTTTGTTTTCTGCCTCAGTGCTTCTGTTCAGGAAGAGTCCCTTCGGTTCTCAGGGCTTTGGCTAGTGCTGAGCACAAAATTAAGGGTGCCCTGCCTCCACCATCTTACCATGAATGTCTGAGGTTATCTGAGATTTTTAGATTTTGAAGTTCTCAGAAGAAAAGCTCAATGTGAATTCAAGTGGCAGTTGCTTGACAGGACTTAAATATACTCCATCTAAGAAAATCTTTGGTTTTATACTCTTGTCTTAAATTTCAGCAGAAAAAGTTGAGAAAATTCAGATTATGACAGGAGGCCAAAAGACAGCAATAGTTCAAAATAGCTGATCCGAGAAAGAAATTGTATTGAGCTGTGGTAAATGAGCAAAATAAGGATAACATCAGTGAGTTTCATAAAGGTCAATGACAAAGTTCCAAACCATCTGTGTTCTGTAACCTCCTAAGAATACTGTTGTTGTTGTTGTTGTTGTGGAATTCCATGTATATGGACCTAATATTCTCAGATATTGTAATAAAAACCACCAAGAAAATTACACAGATTAGTAGGTATATCTATAAATAGATCTATAAGGCCAAATAATTATATAGGAAAGAGGCAAAGGTATGTTCCAACTACTTTTACATTTCATTTACAAATTTGTAAGCTTCTAGTCAGAATGAGAAAGTTGTGTAGGTAGTATGACATTGTCAACCTGAGAGTGAGGATGGATTGAGAATATCTTTATCCTGGTTTAAAATGCCCGTCAGGTACACCTCCTTAAGTCAAATTCAGTTACATGGCCAATTATAGATTTTGCTCAGCCGCTCACACCACGGCTCCTTTATCTGCTGATATGGTTTACTAACAAGAAAAGCACCTTGTGTTATTTGAGAACAAAGGAGCTCAAAATCATATTTCATCCTGCGTTTTGAACTCTCACCCTCCCACTCCCTATGAAGCTCC
>PVKS010021691.1:0-34803 GCA_004027875.1 Aplodontia rufa | reverse complement strand
AAGAGAGACGGAGAGAGAGAGAGAGAGAGAATCAACTTTATTTATTTACTCATCTGGCCTTTGTTTCTCCAACATTTAGCTGTGTATGTGGTGCTGGGGTTTGTACCTGGGTCCTCACTCATGCCAGGCAAGCGCTCCAACCGCCGAGCCACTGCTCCAGCCCTGGGGCAACAATTTTTAAATGTTTAATATGAAGTTTTGGAGCAATGAAAGCTACATGAAAAACTAAATAAAATTGATTCTCTCAAAAAATGTATAAGATGAAAGGAAAGTCTGTATGGAAGTTAATAAAGTTACTATTCAAAGAAAAATACTAATGTGCTTGGCAGGTGCTTTACCACTGAATTACATACCCATCCCCTTTTTAAAATTTATTTTGAGACTGACTGGCCTCAGCTTCCTGAGTAGCTGGTGTGTGCCACCAGGCCTGGCTGTATGTAGTGATTCATTCATTATTCTTCATTGATTTTGAAATGCTGCCATTTGCTTGATTTCCAGGAATAATGATATCACTTTTGTGCTGTGTTTTGTTCAATTAATCTATTCTGCTGTTCTCCTACATAGCTATTACTTTTGTATATATGTGTGTTGTGTTAGGGATTGAACCCAGGATCTCTCCACCACTGAACTATTGATCTATATCCCCACCATTAAAAAGGAAAAAAATATTTTGAGACAGTCTTGCTAAGTTTCTGAAGCTGCCCTCAAATCTGTGATCCTTTATCTTCAGCCTCCCAAGTTGTTTTGATTGCAGGTGTGTACCACCACACTGGCGGAATGACTCTTTACTTTCTAATGTTTTAGGGTCAGGTTTTTACTTTTTATTTTTTTATTATTATCTTTCTTATTTGTGGTAATGGGGATCAAGCATGCTAGGCATGTACTCTACCACTAAGCTACATCCCCAGCCCTATTTTAGGATTTTTAAAGAGTGAGTCTCCTTTATTATTTTTCTGTATTTTTCCACACTATTCTGAACTATTCTTTCAGATAAAAGTTTGGATGAACCTAATGAGGCTCTAAGCAATTTAGTGACACTGCCTCAAAATAAAAAAAAAGGGGTGGAGTTTAACTCCATGGAAGAATGCTCTTGGGTTAAACCTCCAATACCCCCCCAAAACAAATAAACATGAAAAAAGACCTACTGTCTCAATATCAATTAGATATTCACTTATATTTTCTTTTTTTGTGTTTGAATTTGTTTTAAATAGTGTTTTTTTTTTTTTTTGGAGGTGGGGGGATAAAGGGGGATTGAACCCAGGGGCATTTAACCACTGAGCCACATCCCCAGCCCATTTTATTTTTTATTTCAAGATAGAGCCTTGCTAAGTTGTTGAGGCTGCCCTTGAACTTGTGATCTTCCTGTCTCATGGGTGTGCCACTGTGCCCAGCTGATGATTTTTTTCATGTGAGTTAGAAATAGCTTTATCTGTAGGCAATTGGAATGTCAGCCCCCAGTGGTTTAAAAAGTGAAGAGTTGGGGCTGGAGTGGTGGCTTAGTGGTATCACGCTTTCCTGGCATGTACAAAGACCCGGGTTTGAACCCCAGCACCATGTATACAGCTAAGTGTCAGAGCAACAAAAATCAGATAAAAAACTAAAAATCAAATTGATTCTCTTTCTCTCTCTCTAAAATATATATGTGTGTGTGATGCGTGCGTGTGTTTGTGTATGTGTGTGAGTGTGTAAATGACTGTGTGTCTAAATTACTGAAAATTTTGTTTAAAATAAAAAGGGTTCAGATTTTTTGTGTGGGAAACACATTCAGAAGTAGAGCATTTTAAGGCTGGTTCAACTGCTCGAAGATGTCAGAGATCCAAGTTCCAAGTTTTCTTTTATTTTCTACTTTTCTTCTTCTTGGACCTGTTTGCTGGTATGCCATACCTCACCCAATTCTGTTTTCCTTTCGTAAATTTATTCTTTTAAATCTTTTACTAATTTCTTAGTTACATTTTTTGGATTCTCTACTTTAAGTACATGGGTCTTCCTTGTATTGGATATTATTTGTTTCCCATAGGTCATTTTCTAATTGTTTTACTTTCTTTGTATTTCAAAAAGACCATAGGTATCTCAGGTCTTTTTGAACCATTTATTAAAATGGATTGGCTGGGTATAGTGGCACATGCCTATAATCACAGAGGCTGGGGAGGCTGAGGTAGAAAGTTCACAAGTTCAAAACTAGCCTTGGCAACTTAGCCAAGCCCTAAGCAACTTAGGGAGATCCTATCTCAAGAAGGGGCAGGGATAGGGCTCAATGGTTAAATATCCCTGGGTTCAATCCTTAGTATAAATAAGTAAGTAAATAAATAAACAAATTACACTTCTTTATTTCCTAACGATGGTGTCACTTTCTGTGTTCCTGAGATAAACTCAGCTTGGTTGTGATGGATTCTTTTGGTATGTAGCTAGATTTGATTTGTTAAGATTTGAAAATTTTTGCAATCTTTTTTTATTTTTTTTTTTGGTACTGGGAATTGAATCCAGGTCTGCTTAACCACTGAATCACATCCATGCCCCCCCTTTTTAATATATATTTTGAGAAAGGGTCTTGCTAAGTTGCTTAGGGCCTTCTTGAATTGCTGAGGCTGGGTTTGAACTTTTGTTATCTTGATTACACTAATATGATAAAGTAAGTGGGAAAATATTCCATCTCTTACTATTCTGAGTACAGGTTAAGAAATACAGAAAATAATCCCTGTAGATTTGATAGAATTTATGTTCTCTTTCAAGTTTCATCTTGAAATTTGTGTAGATATTTCAGAATTTGTGTATTTTTTTATTGTTAGATACAGTAAAGTTCCCCCTTATCCACAGGGGATATGTTCCAAGACCACAGGTGGTTGCCTGAAACTCTGAAAAGTATCAAATCTATATGTATACACTATTTTTTCCTATATGTACATACCTATGATAAAATGTAATTTATAAATTAGAAACAATATGAGATTAACAATACTATCTACTATAAAATAGAACAATTATAAAAGTATAATTTAATTAAAGTTACATGAATGTGGTCTCTTTCTCTCAGAATGTTTTTCATCTTTTTGTCAAAGGAAGCACTTAATGGCTTCACTTTATCCTATACAAATTGCCAGCATCACTATTCTTATGTTTTGAGACCAGTAGTAAGTAAAATAAGGGTTCCTTAAACACAAGCACTATGATTCTTTGAGAGTTGATGTGATAGCCCACCCAGATGGCTACTGAGTGAGTGGTGGGCGGCTGGTGTATACAGTATGGATACTTTGGACACAGTTGATTGTTTCCTGAGTCAATTGGGGCAGGATGAGGTGAGATTTCATCATGTTACTCAGAACAGTGCACAATTTGATACTTATTAAATGGAAGAATTCTAGAAATAATTTGTACTTTTTGACTGCTCACCGCTGGTAACTGAAACCATGGAAAGTGAAACTGTAGCTAAGGGAGGACCACTGCATTGACTTTTTTTTTCATGTTTTAGAAATTTAATTGGTGCTGTAGTCAATATTCTTACAGTTAAATCTTTTCACATATCTGTGATTATTGCTTAATGATAGGTTCCTGGCAGTGAAATTGCTTAAGGAATAAAAAAATGGGGCTGAAGCAGTGGCTCAGCGGTTATGATGCTTGCCTGGCATGTGTGAGGATACGGGTTCGAACCCCAGCACCACCGTACACAACGGAGTGTCGCAGCAACGAAAGCCACATGAAAAACTAAATAACATTGATTCTCTTTCTCTCTCAGTCCCACTCTCTTAAAAAAAAAAAAAAAAGAATAAAAGGTTTTTGTTCATATAACCATTTATCTTGAAAAGTACCCTGGATTTTTACAATCATATGTGTAAAGAGACATCTTTGAAAGAAGAGTTTATTACTTACATTTCCTAGGAGAAA
Source organism: Aplodontia rufa (assembly GCA_004027875.1). Lineage (NCBI taxonomy): Eukaryota > Metazoa > Chordata > Mammalia > Rodentia > Aplodontiidae > Aplodontia > Aplodontia rufa. The sequence continues at coordinate 30,924 of PVKS010021691.1, read as the reverse complement.
GGTCATGCCAAACCACATAGGGCTACAAAAGGAAGCAAGAGTCAGATCGCAGGACAGCATGGACCTGAACCTTTATTGTGGTTTCCATGGGATGGAATGGACAGGGTAGTGTAGGGGATGCAAATCTGAGGAAGTTTAGGATTGGATAGTTTGAGTAATGTTGATGGACTTTTAGCTGTAGGGTTGGTCTCTATTTGTTTTGTTACCTGGCCCTTGGGGTGATTAGGGCATGAGAAATGGCTTGAGTGTGAGAGTTAGAAAAAAGAGGTGATTGGGCCTATGGGTTTTGGATTGGTTAGTTTGCAAATGAAAGGTATACTCTGGTGGGGTGGAGGGAATTTTTTGTTGTCAGTAATTAGCTGATCCTTGGAGAGGCAGTCTCTCTGTTCGTTAATATTTCCAAGATGTCAAAGAATTATAAAATATTGAAATAAGAAACATGATTAACATTGCATCCTGTAAGGTTGTTGCACTTTTTGCTGTCATCAGCAGCCTGTGAGCATGTCAATACCTGTTAGTGGTATCTTTAGAAAGAGAGATCCTTAAAGATGTTAACTGTTTTTCTTTTTTCTTTCTTTCTTTTTTTTTTTTTTCTGGTGCTGGGGATCAAATCCAGGGCCTTAAACATGGTAGGCAAGCAATCACTTTACCACCAAGCCACTTGCCCATTCCAAAAAATAGCTTTTTTTTTTGTACTAGGATTGAACCAGTGGTACTTTACTGCTGAGACACATCTCCAGTCCTGTTTATTTTTTATTTTGAGACATGTTCTCCTTAGTCATTGAGGTTGGCCTTAAACTTTTGATCCTCCTGTCTCAGCCTCCTGAGTCACTGGGCTTACAGGCATGCACCACCGTCTCTGGCAAGTTTGCTAATTTTAATGAGCAAAAAGTGTTGCGTAGATTTGTATTTCTTTGGCTTCTGTAGGTAGTTGGAGTTATTTTGCAAATTATCTTTTTACTAAGCATGAAGAGCTTTCTGTGCAAGGATATTACTCCAATCTTTTTTTCTGGTGAAGGGCTGAAATTTTGTTGTCATAATTTGAATTAATTTGTCAAAATAATCAAAGGAAAATAAGTGATGGAATTGGGGGGGTGGTTAACGTGGACATTGCTACCCTTCACTTGATTTGACTGTAATTGATGCCAACACTGGGTACCCATGGACCTTGTTTGTTTATTAAAGATCCTTGAAGATTGTATAGAAGATGCTTGAGGATGAAGCCTTCTCTTTTTATCCCAATAACTAGAGTATTTTTTGTAAGAAGAAAGTAGAAACCTTTTTTTAAAATTTTTATTCAATAAATATGGTCTTAAAATTAGGAGGGATTCATCGTCAAACAATCAAGGAAAAAAGAAACCTTTTTAACTATTATTGAGTGATATGGTTGAATATGGAACAAGAAATGGCATTTATTTACTTTTGACTTTTTTCATTAACAAAAAAAGTTTTTAGAACTTTGACTCTGGTAATGTGTGAGACTGGGGCGGGAGGATCACAAGTTTGAGGCCAGCCTGGGCAACTTAGTGAAACACTGTCTCAGAAAGGGCTGGGGATGTAGTTCAGTTGGTAGAGCGTACCTGGGGTCAATCCCAATATTACCAACAAACAAAACACTCTCCAAACGAACAAAAACAACAACAACAAAAAAAACCCCAAAACAAACCCTCAAAACCTGACTGTACAATGCTTTTACTACTATAGAAGAAACTAATTTATAATTAATAATCTGCATTTTAATATATAAATGAATAATATGATTTCATTAAAAGAATACTTTAAGGAGAGATGGTATTATATTTCTAATTCCTGCTTATGTGATACATGAATCTCCTGTATTGGTTTCCTATATTAAACACTTGTAGTCAAAGGGAAATTCAACTAGGTCAGTTCAATAGGTCAGTATTTGAACTCTGGCACTTATTAGCTATGTGACAGTAGATTACTTAATCTCTTAGAGAATATTTCTTTTTGTTTAACTGGGAGTGATAATGCCTACTTTGTGCATTGTTTTGAAAATTTATTAAGCCAGTGTATAAAATTACTTTCCTGACACTCAATAAAAAGCTGTATTTGGCTAGAGTGGTGGCTCAGTGGTTACTGTGCTTGCCTGGCGTGCACAAGGACGTGGGTTTGAACCCCAGCACCATGTACACAATGAAGTGTCCAAGCAATGAAAGCCACATGAAAAACTAAATAAAATTGAATCTCTCGCTCTCTCACTGTCCCCCTCTCTTTAAAAAAGTAAAACAAATAAATAAAGAGCTATACTTACCTGGCAGGGGAGATATCTGATCACAAAGATGGTTTTCCCAGGGCGAGGCTTATCCATCTCACTCCGGATGTGCTTACCCCTGCCATTTCCCCAAATGCGGGAAACTACATAATTTGTTGTAGTGGAGGACTGAGTTCACTCTCTCCCCTTACTTTTCTATTGCTGACTTAGATGATGGCATTGTTATTTTACAGAACCTACCATCTTGAATTAGGTTATGTTTAACTTTTTGCAGCATATGTGTATTTTCTTCTAATACTTGGATTTTCTCAGCCTTTGTTATATTTGGTTTTTTGTTTTTTCATTCCACCCTGTGCTGGTGGTGATTGAACCAGGAAGTTTTCAGAGCTCAACCACCTCTACAGCCCCTATTCTCCAGTTGTTTTGCAGGAAAATTCAATAGGTTCCTGTACTGGAGTAAACAAATAAAAAAAAGAACTATATTTGGATTATTTAATCCTTACACTCTAGAGAGTAGAGGGTAGTACTGTTACTGCTATTTTTTTTTAAAGAGGACAGAGAGAGAGAGAGAGAGAGAGAGAATCTTTTTTATAGAGTTTTTCACATGGCTTTTGTTGCTCTGACACTTAGCTGTGTATGTGGGTGCTGGGGTTTGAACCTGCTTATTTGCGCATGCTGGGCAAGTGCTGTAACCGCTGAGCCACCACTCCAGCCCTACTGCTCCTATTTTTGCAGATGGAGCAAAAAAAAAATCAGTTTACAAGTGGTAGGGCTGGAATTCAGATCCTAGTTTAATTCTGGAGTCTGTTTTTCCAGCTATTATTCTGTACTGTTTTCCATATAATTCCTGGCTAATAGATGACACTTAATTGTTATCTTCTGTTATTACCCATTTCATTTTTTGAGGCTTTGAGTACCCCACCCCCAAATACTAACATTAACATTCTCTCTTTGAAACTTCTTTGACTTATTGGTTGTTCCCTTCCTTAGACATACAGTTAATCTTCTTCATCCACGTATAGGCAGGATAGCTGTTTCTTAAAATTTGAATCCATCTCTATGACCTTGATATTTCTGAAAAGCTCATAAATAATGCATCCGACTTTCCTTGTAAATAAAATATGACCTTCTTGTTTTTATTATTTATTTATGATGTGCTTTTCTTCTGATACGTAATCCCTGGTATAGAATTTATAGTTGTAGTGTAACCTTTTTATAGCATAAGTATAGGGAAAAAATGATTATGTCTACATTTAAAATTTTCTGTTATGATAAAGGATAGTGTGTACATGGGGAATTTGATTTGTTTTTTAGTAGAATCAAACATGGTTCTGAGATGACTTTTGTTACATTAGGCATTTTTCCCTAAAAATGGTAAAAATATTCAGAATATTCTAAATCAGTTATAGTTTTATATTAAAGGAATTTAACAAGGGTGTGTGTGTGTGTGTTGGTGGTGGTGCTAAGGATTCAGCTGAGGGCCTCACCTCTGCTAGGCAAGTTCTCTACCACCGAGCTATATACCACCCTGATAATTAAACATTTTTATTAATAATTATTGTGAATTGTATATGTCTATAATACCCCATTATCTGGAATAGTTTTATATGGGCACATTGTTTTTCAGCTAATTTAGAGTTAAGTCCTCAAGTACAGAAATGACAGGATGGAAATAAAAATTAAACTGACTCCTTTGCTCTTTTTTTGAGAGAGGATCAATTTTATTTAGTTTTTCGTGTGGCTCTCATTGCTCTGAAGCTTTGTTGTGTACATGGTGCTGGGATCGAACTTGTGTACTTATGCATGCCAGGCAATTGTGATGCTGCTGAGCCACCGCTCCAGCACCTCCTTTTCCCTTATTGAAACAGATTTTTATGCTGGGCATGGAGGGGTCTGCGTGTAATCATAGCTGCTTGGGACTCCAAGGCAGGAAGATCACAAATTTGAGGCCAGCCTCAGCTATTTATTGAGGTACTCAGCAACTTAGACCCTGTCCCAAAATAAGAAATAAGGAGATGTAACTCAATTGTTAAGTGCCTCTGGTTTAATTACAGGCACTCCCCCCCCCCAAATAAAAAGCTTTATATGGACCTTTTTAAAGTTAAAAATATTCACTTAAAAAACAAAAAGATTATTATGTGGATCCATCACTTTTCATATGTCTCAGTTATTTGTTAATATGTGGCAGTGAGAATTGAACCTAGGGACACTTTGCCACTGAGCTACATCCCTAGCTTTTTTTAATTTCGAGAAGGCATCTTGTCCCATCTGGCCTTGAGCTTGTGACTCTCCTGGCTTCTAGAGTATATTTCAACTGAATAATTGATTGTAGAACAATCCTGTTTGGCAACCATTTTATGCCTTTTGCTTGGTAACATTGTCACTAGGCATTCCATTTGGCAATACAGTTTCTAGTATGGTGATAATAAAGGAAGAAGTGCTGCAATATAGTTAATACTGCATGATCAGTCTGTTGAATATGCTCTCATATCCAGTCATCCCCAAATACCTGCCCTTAATATATTCCCCCGCCCTGCCTTGCTGCCCTTGTCCTTCCTTATTATCCCAGTCCTTTTCATGTCTTTCTTTTTCCTGGGCCTCCTAACTGTTTTTCTCCACTTCCATTTCCCTTCTTCTAATGTTTATTATGCTACCAAAAAAATCTACATTCTTTTTTTTTTTTCAGTTATTTCCCTTTTGTATTTTTGTCTTTTTTTCTCAAAGTTTTGTTTTACCTATATGTCTTAGTTCATAACCTTGCTTGAATACAATTTTTGGAATATTTAAAAATTAATAGATCACAAAACAAGTAATCATCTTTAAAGAGTGAGAGAAATAGAGAATCAATTTTAGTTTTTCATGTGGCTTTTGTTACTTTGATACTTCGTTGTATGGGTGGTGCTGGACTGTGTGAATCCATGTCCTCGAGCATGCCAGGCAAGCACCATAACCTGTGAGCCACTGCTCCACCCCCACTTATGAACATTTTAGAAAACAAAGTGATATAGTCACTAGAATGAATCCCCAGAAGTTGGACCAAGTGAACATCTTCATTTTTTTTTTCTTAGCAGAATTAAGAACCTGAAACTTAATAACTATCATTTGATTTTTTTTTTTTTTTTTTTGGTAGGGGGAATTACTAGAGGACTGAACCCAGGGCTTTTACCACTGAGCTACATTCCTAGCTCCCCGGCCACCACTTTTTTTTGAAAGAGAGGGATAGAGAGAGTCAATATTTATTTAGCTTTATATGTGGCTTTCATTGCTCTGACACTCCATTGTGTTTGTGGTGCTGGGGTTTGCAGCTGTGTCCTTGCGCATGCCAGGCAAGTGCTGTAACCACTAAACCATTGCTCCAGCACCCCTAACCCTCTTTTTACTTTTGTATTTTGAGATAGGGTCTTACTAAGCTGCTTAGGGTCTTGATGACTTGCTGAAGCTGGCCTTGATTTTGGAATCTTCCTGCCTCAGCCTCCTGAGTCATGGGGATTACAGGCATGTACTGCCATACCCAGCTTGGTTATGTTTTATTTGAGTTTTTTTTTTTTTAAATAATATGTTGTCTCTAGTCCTCATAACCTGTGATACTCTGCAAAATGAGTATCACTTTTCCTTTTTTTTTTTTTAAAGAGAGATGGACAGTGAAGGGGATAGAGAAAGAGAAAATCAATTTTTATTTTTTCATGTGGCTTTCGTTGCTCCAGGATTTCGTTGTGTACGTGGTGCTGGGGTTTGAATTCTCGCTCTCGTGTGTGCCAGGCAAGTGCCGAAATGGCTCAGCCACTGCTCTACCACTGCTGCAGTCCATCACTTTCCTTTTGATAATGAAACCTAGGGCAAATAGCTTAACCTTTCCAACATTTGGATTGAAGTCAACTACTTTTTACTTCACAATCTTGGCTAGGTTACTTTTTAATTATTATTGTTTATTATTATTGGTACTGGAGACCCACAGGCCCTCTAGTAACAGAGCTACATCCCCAGCCCTTTTTGTTTTTTCATTTTGATACAGGATCACACTAAGTTGCTTGGGGCTTTACTGAGTCTGGCTTGGAGTTTTTAGTCTTCCTGCCTCAGCCTCCCAAGACAGTGATCCCACAAAGTCATGGCTAAGATGAAAAAGTGTTTGGAGCTGGGTTCTGTGGTGCATACCTGTAATCTCTGCAGCTTGGGAGACTGAGGCAAGAGGATGGCAAGTTCAAAACTAGCCTCAGCAATTTAGGGAGGCTCTAAGCAACTTAGCAAGATACTGTCTCAAAATTGAAACTCACACAATCACACAAACAGGCTGGGGCTGGAACGGTGGCTCAGCAGTTAGAGCACTTGCCTGGCATGCATGATGATCTGGGTTGGAACCCCAGCACCACATGCACAGCTGGGTGTTGGAGAAACCAGAACCAGATGAAAATAAGTGAAAATTAATTCTAACTCTTAAAAAAAAAAAAAAAAGGATGTGGCTCAGTGTTTAAGCGCCTCTGGGTTCCATCCCTAGTACAAAAAATAAAAATTGTTTTGATACTAAAATAGAATGATCTTTCTAATATATTAGTATCAGTCCTAAGATCTCAGGTGTTGTACCAGAGTTCTGACTTAAGACTTTGTAAATAACAATAACCCTGCAACATTACTAAAACTTCATTAGGCATAGGTTGGAGGCAGCCTTGGCTTAGTAGCAGTTCAAATGGAAAGGGTTTTAAGGATAGTGTTAGATTATGTTAGTCTTTTGGGCTAACATTAACCATGTGGAGTTGTAGCTCCCCTGAAACAAATATCCTACTGGAATAAACTTACTGAACATTATTGAGAGTATAGTTCCTGCTGGGCGTGGTGGTGTATGCCTTTAATCCCAGAGACTCTGGAGGCTGAGGCAAGAGGATTTCAAGTTCAAGGACAATCTCAGCAAGGTTGCTAGGCCCTAAGCATTTTAGTGAGACCCTGCCTCTAATTAAATAAGTGGCTGGGAATGTGGCTCAGTGGTAAACACGCTCCTGGGTTGAATTCCCAGTAATCCTCCCTCAGAAAAGCAGGTTTATCTTTGTAAATGGGTAGAGTAAAAAGGACACATTTTCTTAAAGTTAAGTCAGCTGTCTTTGGGATTATGTGAACTGAACTGTAATTATGTAAGGTGGAACAATTTTTCTTGCACTAAGGAATTGTGGTTATCTTTAGTACTATGGAAAAACTGAATAAGACATTTGATTACGTAAACCATATCTGTTCAAATATTGTAAAATGCTTGGTATGTTAACCCAGTTACCCTTATGTGGACTACTGTTTGTCTGTCATGAGTATTTTTGCTAATTGGTAATCCCTACTATCTCTACCCACTGTACTTTATCCTTCCCTCCCTCCTTCTGTGAGATACACTAAGTAAAATTCAGTGGGTGAATTTACAGTGAATGATAATCACTTTTATTAATTCCTAGAAAAGACTCGAGGTGATGAGTTTTAGAGCACAGAGAAGGTAGCTTGCTAGGTGGAAATATCTGAAAATTTATTTTATCAGGGCAGGTTAGTGCATGCCTGTAATCATAGCAACTTAGGAAGGCCAATGCAGGAGGATTGCAAGTTCAAGGCCAGCCTGAACAACTTAGACCCTGTCTCCAAAAAAAAAAGTGCTGGGGATATACATAGCTCAGTGGTGGAGCACCCTGAGAAAAAAATTATTTTAGCATATTGCTATATCTGAGAAAATCTGAATGACCTTTAAAAATGATTAGGTTTTGTGTTAAAATATTTTAAGACCACTGAAATAAATGAGATGTCTTTTTTTTTTAGATGCCCTTTTTATGAACAAAGATTGGGATGGAGCAATTAGAAAGTTATAATCATTAAATCACACAAAAGATATGGCATTTCATTACTTACAATTTAAATGCCGTCCACATAATTTATTCTTTTAATGATCAAAGGCTTTTCTGCATACCATTTGGCATACTTTCTAGTGTTTTTTCCTATGTATTTTTTGTATAGCTCGTATTGTGCTACACGTAATTTTCTGTCTCATTCTTTCATTTAATTTTTCTGGTGTTGATACTCCATTAGATGGATGTACCTACCATACTTAATAGTTTCATTTTATACATTTTATTTTAAAAGAGACAGGATGAGCATGATTACGGTCCTGCATACCTGTAATCCCAACAATTTGGGGAGGCTGAGACAGGAAGATTGCAAGTTCCAGGCCAGCTTCAGCAATTCAGTGAGTTCCTAAGCAGTTCAGCTAGGCCTATCTAAATATAAAAATAAGAAGGGCTGAGGTTGCAGCTCAAAAGTACCCTTGACTAAATGTCCAGTACCAAAAAGTATCTTGCTCTTTTGCCCAAACTGACCTTCAGCTTCTGGGATCAAGTGATCCTCCTGCTTCAATCCCTGCCTACCACTGTGCCCAGCCAGAGTTTCATTTCATTTCATTTCTTTTCCCTGTATGTGGAATGGAATAGCCTTATACATTAGGTACGTGTTCTACCACTGAGCTACATCACCAACACAAATAGTTTCATTTTAAAATCCAGTGATAGCCAGCTGCAGTGGTGTATGCCTGTAATCTCAGAGATTTGGGAGGTTGCAAGGTGGAGCCTCAGCAATTTAGGAAATCCTAGGGAAATTTATTAAGACCCTGTCTCAAAATAAAATGGACTAGGGTGCAACTCAGTGGTAAAGTGCCATTGAGTTAAATTCCCAGTACCTAAAATGAAGTGCAACAAAACAAAACAAAAAACTTACCATCCAGTGATATATGAGTTTCAGCAACTGTGCAGATTCTTTTTTTCCCCCACTGGAGTTATGTAATATTGCTTGAATTAGCTTTTTTTTTTTGGAACTGGGGATTGAACCCAGGACCTTGTGAATGTTATGCAAGCACTTTGCCACTGAGCTACATCCCAGCCCAGCTTTTTTTTTTTTTTTTTAATCTTGAACATCTTTAAAGATTTTGGTTATAGTAAAATTTGATCTAAATTACTTTGTTCCTTTTCCCATTATTTGTCTCATCAAATTTAAGACAGTGTTTTTCTTATTTTTAAAATTTGTACCATATAGATATTATTTAGTAATTTTACATATGCTATCAAATTTTATTTGATTCCAACATAAATTAGACAAGTACTTACCAAAATAAATTTTCAGGAGTCTGACATTTTACTAATATTTATACTTTCTACCTTTTTTCAGTTTTTTTATTCTTTCCATGCTTTTTATTGGTGCATTATAGTTGCACACAGTGATGGGATTTGTTGTTACGTATTCATACATGCGTTCAATATAGCAATGTAATTTGGCCAATATCACTTCCCAATACTTCTCTGCCTCTTCCAGTTCCATTCCTCTATTGATCTGCCTTTGATTTTCATGAGATCTCCCCACCTTTCTTTTCCTTTTTCCTCTCTACCTTTCACATATGAGAGAAAACAACTCTTGACCCTCTGAATTTGGCTTATTTCACTTAATGTAATGGTCTCTAGTGCCATCCATGTTCCTGCAAATGACATAATTTCATTTTTCTTTATGGTTGAATAAAGCTGCATCGTGTATATATACCATTTTTAAAAATTCTTGCCTCTGTTGATGGACATCTAGACTGGTTCTGTAGTTAGACTATTGTGAATTGTGCTGCTATAAACATGGTTATGCATGTATCACTGTAGTGTAATGACTTTAATTATTAATAAATACCGAAGGGATACAGCAATGGCTCAGTGGTTATGGCTCTTGTCTGGCATGTGCAAGGACGTAGGTTCAAACCTCAGCAACATGTACACAACTAAGTGTTGGAGCAACGAGAAGCACATGAAGAAATAAAATTGGTTTTCTCTCTCTAAAATATAAATAAATATCGAGGGGCTGGAGCAGTGGCTCAGTGGTTGGAGTGCTTCCTGGCATGTGCTGGGACCCAGATTCAAACCCCAGCACTACATACACAACTAATTGCCAGAGAAACAAAGGCCAGATAGAAAAATAAATAAAATTGATTATTCTTTCTCTCTCTTAAAAAAAAAAAAGCAAATGTAGAATACAGAGAAATGGTGATTCCATGTCTGATCTTTTGAGGAACCTCCATACTGATTTCCATAGTGATTATACTAATTTACAGTGAGGAGAAAACTGCTTAAGGGACTTCTCTGTGAATGAGTAGAGATTTTCAAGGGACTTGTCTTGGAATAAGTGGAGATTTTCAGGGAATTGGGGTGTTATCTCTTTTTGCTGCCTTTTTTTTTTTTTTTTTTTTTTAAGAGAGAGGAAAGAGAATCAATGTTATTTTTTCACCTGGCCTTTGTTGGCCCGATGCTTAGTTGTGTATGTGGTGTTGGGGTTCGAACCCAAGTCCTCACACATGCCAGGCATGTATACCAAACCTCTGAGCCACCGCTCCAGCCCCTCTTTTTTCTTCTTTTAGGATGAAAATTTATTTTTGTTGGTGCCTTACAACAGTAGGATTTGTTATATATTCTTACATGAGCACAGCATAATTTGCTTTTGTGGTTGTTTTTTGTTTGTATCCATAGCAGTTGTCAACTGTCATTTCACTGTATTGGGGGAGGGTATGTGTATGTGTGGGGGGTTAGCATACAGATAGAATTATAATGAAGTTAGAGATTGGTGGTCATTCTGGCAGCCATCTTAGAGATCTCTCTCTCTTTTAATTTTTTTTTTTTTTTAATTTTAAGTGCTTTACCACTGAGCTGTATTCCCAGTCTTTTTTATTTTTTATTTTGAGACAGGGTCTCACCAAATTGCTGAGGGGCATTGAACTTGAAGTCCTTCTGCCTCGCTCTGCAGAGTCCCTGGGATTACAGAATCACTGGGGTTATAGGTGTGTGCCCCCTTGCCCGGTTAGATCCATCTGGCTGTTTTTAGCTAGCCCATGTGAAGAGAAGCTTCTGGCCTCAGGCATCTTGTCTTCCAATCTAAATAAGGTTAGAGTGGAGTAGAAATTCATCTAGGTCATGTAGGCAGTATACTGGGTTAACCAAATTATTTAGATCTTTCCTGTGTTTATTTATGATACTTTTTTTCCTTTTTCCTTTCTTTCTGCATTGCTGTTGTTTAAGTCACACATTTTGAATAAGTGTTACAGTAATTTTTCCCTTTGGATGTCAAGCATTAAAAGTACCCATTGCATTAATTTTTCCCTTTTTCTTATTACTCAAATGAAAGTAATTTATGAAATGTGTGGAATGACTCAGGCTGATAGGCTAAAACTCTCAACTGGTAAATTTCAGGTTTAGTACTATTGAAGGCTGGCATTGACACTAATTAATTTATTCATGATGCTATGAAATACATGGTATAAAATAAGGGTATGAGCTGGAAGCCTTAGCATAGAATTGAGTCAAAATGGTGAGATCTAGAAGTGACTTCTGGTCTTCTGTGGCTACATACAAAGTTACCTGATCACTCTGCTTTTTTCTTTGTTCATCCCTACTGGGGCTAGGGATGTGGTTTGGTGGTAGAGTGTTTGTCTAGCATGTACATAGTCCAGGGTTCAATACCCAACATGGGTGAGGGGAGAAGGGAGAGAGACCAGAAGAGTCATATAGTAGACATTTTGTGTCTTTCACCCAGTAATGACTTGCACTGCATAAGGACTCTGACAACAATTTACAGACTCTCCATCTTGGACCTTCATGAGCCAAAATAAAGCTTTTTTTACTAAACCTTAAATAAATGCCATGCATTTAATAAACACTAATAGTTATCAATATTTTTCTATATGCCATGCCAAGTACTTGTTACTTGAACTACTAATTATTGTGAAATATTAATTACCATGTTTGAAAAATAATACGGTATTTTGTGTGGTGAGAGCTATTTTCGATTTGTTCTGTGGTTGCTTGTTAATGTGTTGTGCTTATTTGTAATCTTGTCTGCTGTCTGTTCAGGATGAATCGATTTTTGTTTTTTTAGATATGCAGTAAAGGTATTCTTATAAAAAGCAATTATTTGTATAGTTGATGTATATTAGAAGTACTTGAGATGGATTTTTTTTTAAAGAGAGAGGGACAGTGAGAGAGAGAGAGAGAGAGAAAGAGAAAAACAATTTATTTAGCTTTTCATGTACCACATGACTTTCGTTGCCCCAAGACTTCATTGTGTATGTGGTGTAGGGGTTTGAACTCACCTACTTGGACATCCCAGGCAAGCGCCGTAACCGCCGAGCCACCACCCCAGCCCAAAGATAGATTATTTTTTAAGTTAACAGCAAAAACAAAATTTGAATAAGGGAGTTACTTGGTGTACCCTTAAATGGATCATGATCCCTGGAATTCAGAACTGTCCTGAATCCTGGAGAGAGCCAGTAAAATGTGTGGTTGAAAGCCAGAAGAGAGTTGGAAATGATGGAGAAACACATTTAATATTTGGCTGCATTTTTTTTCCTTTGGGTGGTACTATGGACAAAACCCAGAAGGGTTCTACTTCTGAGATATACTTTCAGTTCTTGTTTCTCTCTCTATCTCTCTCTCTCTTTCCCTCTTTCTCTCTCTTTAAGAGAGAAGGGGGGAGAGAGAGAATTTTATTTAGTTTTTTTTTGTTGCTCCTACAGTTGTGTATGTGGTGCTAGGGTTCGTACCCAGGTCCTCATGTATGCCAGGCAAGTGTGATACCACTGAGCCACTGCTCCAGCCCCCTCTTTGTTTCTTTTAATTTTATTTTGAGATAGGGTCTTGCTAAATTAGCAGGCCTTGAACTTTTGATTCTCCTGCCTTAGTCTCCTGAGCAACTGGATTACAGTAGTGCACTGTGATTTTATTTATTTAGGGTACTGGGCACTGAACCTGGGGGCACTTTACCGCTGAGCTACATCCCCAGCCCTTTTTTAATTTTTATTTATTTATTTATTTTATTTTTTTTAAAGAGAGAGGGACAGTGAGAGAGACAGAGAAAGAGAGAAACAACTTTAGTTTTTCACATGGCCTTAGTTGCTCCAAGACTCAGTTGCGTACGTGGTGCTGGGGTTTGAACCCGGTCCTCATGCTTGCCAGGCAAGCGCCAAAACTGCTGAGCTACCGCTCCAGCCCCTTATTTTTTTATTTTGAGACAGGGTCTTACTAAATTACTTAGGGCCTCATTAAATTGCTGAAGCTGGCCTTCAACTTGAAATCCTCCTGTCTCGGTTTTCCAAGCCAGTGGCACTACAAGTGTGTGCTACCATGCCTGGCTCTGGTTGCAGTTTTTTTTTTTTTTTTAATAATTTTTGTTTTTTTTAAAGCGAGAGGGACAGAGAGAGACTTTTTTTATTTACTTTTTCATGTGGCTTTCATTGCTCCAAGACTTCGTTGTGTACGTGGTGCTGGGGCTTGAACTTGCGTACTCGTGCATGCTGGGCAAGTGCTGCAATCGTGAGCCACCGCTCCAGCCCTCTGGTTGCAGTTTTTAAGGCTATAATTTTGTTGTTGTGGATTCATTAGCTTCGTTTGACTTAAATGTACTGATGTTGAATGACATGGGCATTTTGTGCAAGGTAGGGCTTGGGGTGTGGGGATGTAGTTGTTAGGGAGAGGTAAGAAAAGAAGGATCTTGCTTTTTCTTCATTTTCTTTTTTTCTCCTCCTCCTCCCCCTCCTCCCCTCCCCCCTCTTCTTTGTCTTCTCTCTCTTTTTTTTTTTTTTTTTTTTTTTTAAAAACAGGGATTTAGCTCAGGGTTGCTTAACCACTGAGCCAAATCCGCAACCCTTTCTTTTTTATTTTTTTAATTTTATTTATTTATTTATTTAAAGAGAGAGGGACAGAGAGAGAGAAAGAAAATTTTATTTAGTTTTTCATGTGGCTATCGTTGCTCTGACACTTCGTTGTGTACGTGGTACTGGGGTTCCAACCCACGTCCTAGCGCATGCCAGGCAAGTGCTGTAACAGCTGAGCCACCACTCCAGCCCCTTTATTTTTTTTATTTTGAGGGGGTCTCACTAAGTTGCTGAAGATGGCTTTGAACTTGTGATCCTCCTGCCTCAGCCTCCTGAGTCTGGTATAGGCCTGTGCCATTGTATCTGGCTCCCCTCCCTATTTTTGCAGCAATCAAAGTGTTAAGTGAGCTGGGCACAGCAGCTCATGCCTGTAATCCTGGTGTGGGGAGGCTGAGACAGGAAGAGTGCAAGCTCGGGGCCAGCCTCAGCAATTTAGCAAGACCCTATCTCAAAAAATAAAAAGGCCTGGGTGCGAAGGCAAGCCTATAATTCCAATGGCTTGGAAGGCTGAGGATCACAAGTTCAAAGCCAGCCTCAGGAGTTTAGTGAGTCCCTAAACAACTTAGTGAGACCCTGTCTCAAAATAAAAAATAAAGATTGGGCAGGGGATAAGGTTGAGTGGTTAAGCACCCTTTTGTTCAATCCTCACTACCAAAAAATAAAAAATTTAAAAATAAAAACAGACGGAGGGGGGCTAGAGCTGTGGCTTGGTGGTTGTGGCTCCTGCCCGGCACTCGAAAGTGTGTAAATTCGAACCCCACCACCACGTACATAATGAATTCTTGGAGCAACAAAAGCCACATGAAAAACTAAATAAAAAAATTCTTTCTCTCTCTCTGTCCCTCTCTTTAAAAACGAGAAAAAAAAACCAGCTGGAGGTATAGCTTGGTTTAATCTCTAAATTTAAAAGGAAAAAATGAAAAAAAGAAAGGAAAGTAAGAAAATCCATTCAGGAAAGCAAATGGAGCAGGATATGGTCTCAAAGGGAGAAAATGTGCTGGTACTCCAGAATGAGACATACTTTGGGGTCTCAGGCTTTTATTTTTTATTTTTTGGTAGTGGGGATTAAACCCAGGTGCACTTTATCACTGATCTACGTCTTAAGGCCTTTTTTTGTTTTATTTTGAGATAGTGTCTTGCAAAGTTGCTCAGGTTGGCCTTGAACTTGAGATTCAGCCTCCCTAGTCACTGGAATCAGAGGTGTGTGCTGCCCAGCCAGGTTTCTTTCAAAGGAAACCTTGTAAATGGTGTACATGAGAAGCATAAGGGAGTGTGTCATCCTAATGGTCTTGATTTCTCAGACTGTGGAGCACAGAGAGGGACATGGTTGTCTGGATTTCTCAGAATCTTCAGGTTACCATTATCTAGTTAACATATGCTTGGACTGTACCTATATCATGGGTCTCTAACAGTCTCACTGTAGGCTTTTAATTAACCTAAATATACATTCTATAAGCAAATAGGATATATAGACAGTAATTAACTGGACTTACAGTAATCTGAAATTTATTGGACCTTTTAAGAATTTATTCCCATGAGAAAACAGGCCTGAGGGTGAAGGTGAGCACATTTATGGAGTTTTAAATTTATTTATTTATTTATTTTCAGATTTCTACATTTTATTCCCATAAACAGCCAGGGTGGAGCCTGGAGCTGAGCCCACCAGCCATAGAATCTTCCTCTGGTGGATGTATGCCAGGTTCTCAGGCCTGCTCCACCATCAGGGCTGCTTTGTAGGGGACTGTCATGGTTGCCAGGTAGAAGGTTCTGGGGGTATGGACAGGGGTTTGGCAGGAGCACCGCTTGTGGAGCTAGAGATAGTTGGGCTGATCTTTCTCTATCACCAGGGGCTACTTAATGGGACCAGTGGCTTTACCACATAGCTGTTCTTGTCAGTGAGGAATTTGGTGAAGTTGCACTTGATAGCTTTTCCTAGCATGCCCTTCCTCTTGGATTGGACTTTCATCCACTTCCACAGCAGGTGGATACTTCCCGCATTCACACACATACATGTTGAATTTGACATAACTAGCAGCAAACTCCTTGATCTCTGACTGGTCTCTTGCTCCTGCTTCCCAAATTGGTTGTAGGGAAAGTCTAGGATTTGTAAACCGCACTCAGCAGGTGTGCAGGTGGATGAGTTGAGTATAGTTTACATCAGTTATGCCTCATTCGGTGGCCACGTTGGTGACAATGTACATGAAGCCCTTGTGGTTGTTCACAGGCAAATCATACGCCTGTTGATGTCCATTGCTGAGAATGCATGTGTGGAGAGAGCAGAGTTCTCCTGGGATGCACACATGGTACCGGCCAAGCTGGGCACAGTCAGGGCACCACACGGCAGCACTGGCTTCAGCAAGCCTGGAATTTTTAGATTTAAAGCCCCAGTCTTTCTTTCCTTTGCTGTTTGTCTTCTTTCTATATGTTCTTATTTCTTCTATCTCAGATTGACATATGTCAGTTGTACAAAAGTACTTTACAGGCTGTTTTGGAATTTGGATGTACATGATTCTCTTATACATTACTCTTTCACAGTTTGTGCATTAAATCTACTATGAGCGTTGTGCTTTTTACCCCCTCCATCTGGCCTTTGTTTCTCCCACACTTGTGTTTGTGGTGCTGGAGTTCAAACCTGGGTCCTTGCACATTCTGGGCAAGTGCTCCAACCACTGAGCCACTGCTCCAGCTCATGTATTGCTTTTTTTGTAATTAGAATTTCCTAGAATATGATGGATATTGAGAATAGCTTGATTATTTATTTCATGTATAGCAATGTGCAATTGAAATTCTAATTTATTCTTGTTACTTGATTTGTAAACAAAATTACTTGTTAATCTAATATTTTTTTTTCCAGTTTCTCTTCAGCAACGGGTAGCAGAATTGGAAAAAATTAACGCAGAATTTTTACGTGCACAGCAGCAGCTTGAGCAAGAATTTAATCAAAAGAGAGCAAAATTTAAGGAGTTATATTTGGCTAAAGAGGGTAAGTTGAGATGTCTCCAAACCCTCACGCTAAAACTGCCTTAAAATGTTAAGTTTTTGGTAGTACAGTGTTAATTTTATCATTGAATAAAGCTTGGTTTTATGTGAACTTATATTATTTAACAAAAGAATACTATTTAAAAGGCCAGGTGTGGTGGCACACTCCTGTGATCCTACCTACGCAGGAAGCTGAGGCAGGAGGATCACAAGTTTCAGATCAGCCTCAACAACGTAGTGAGACCCTGTGTCAACGTAAAAAATGAAAAGGGCTGGGCTGTAGCTCTGTGGTATAGCATCCCTGGTTTCAGTCCCTAGAACCCACCCCTGCTCCCCCAGAAAAAGACAAAATCTATTTAAAAACTATGGTTAACATTGAAATTGAAAAAAAAACGTGGAAAATGCATTATTATAATTTTCCTTGTTTTCTTATCTTAAGTGTTGATATTTAATACAGTAGGCTGCACAGTCCTGAGACTTTCAGTGCTCTTAACATTTGAAGGTTAGCCTCAGGTAAACTAGAACTGTTGTCATTTTAATAACAGCTTTTCCTATTTTGTATTAAACTGACATTTCATGGAATTAATCCAACAAACATTAAATTATTTTTCAGTAAATTCTTTTTTTTCCCTGAGAGAGCGAGAGAATCAAATTTATTTCTCCAACACTTAGTTGTGTATGTGGTGCTGGGGTTTGAACCTGGGTTCTTACCCATGCCAGCCAAGTGCTTGAATGGCTGAGCTACTGCTCTAGCAAGCCCCTTTCCCTTTCAGTGAATTTTTTTTTTAAAGAGAGAAGGACAGTGAGAGAGAGAATCAATTTTTATTGAGTTTTTCACATGGCTTTCATTGCTTACACTTAGTTGTGAACATGGGTCCTGGAGTTTGAACCTGTGTACTTGCACATGCTACCGCTCCAGCCCCCTTTCAGTGAATTTTTAAATATCTACTATGAGGCAGATATTATACTTAGGTGCTGGGTATACAGAAAGTGCAAGATTCATGTAGTTCTTTAATTGGTTTGCATTTATGTGAGGAAAACATGATAGGAGACCTAATTTGAAGAACTAGGGGAAGATGTTTACTTTCTAGATATTGACCAAAGACAGTATGATAAGACTTCCACTGTCCTGTAGACCAGTGGTTTTCACAGTGCTATTGTAGAAAAGCAGCATTAGCATCACCTAGAAAAATTGTTAAAAATGCACAATTTCGGTGTCCCATCTCACATTTGCTGAGTCAAGAACTGGGATTAGGATCCATTGGTTGATGTTTTCCAGAAGCTTTCCATAGTGATTTAGTTGCATGCTAAATTTTGAAACTGCTCTAGTCTTGAACAGTGGTTCTCAAATTTTAACTTGGATAAAAATCACCTGGGGAAATGATTAACCAAAGTATATTTGGGTAGCATCCAAAAATTTGCATTTCTGTTAAGCTCATAGGCTATTCCAGTTTGCTAAAATTCAAGAACCCCTGCTGTAGACTAGTGATTATTCTGCCTTTTAATTTATGTACTTTATAAAATATAAAATGTACTTGTATAAACTCATACATTTTTAAAGTTGATATATATTTAAATATATAATATAATATAAACTCAGGGGTGCTTTACCACTGAGCTACATTCCCAGCCCATTTTATTATTTATTTTTAGACAGGGTGTCCCTAAATTGCTGAGGCTGGCCTTGAACTTATAATCCTCCTGCTCTAGCCTGCTCTAGGTGTGTGCCACTTTGCCTGGCTCTACAGTGTTTCATTTTTAAGATAAATGTAAGTTCTTGTCTCATATAAGTAAATGGAAAGTTTTATTATAGCAATTATTATTTGATTCTCTTAACTCTCTGAATTATATAGTGCTTTACAATAGTGTGTTAGCTTCAAAATTTTTTTATTCTACCAGCTAATAACTCAATTAGGTCTTGCTTTAATTTTGTAGAAAGCATAGTTTGTGATCACTAGGCCCACCAAAAGATTCTTTACAGTTATTAATCATTCACTTTTTAAAATTATCACTGATAGTTTATTTTTAAAATAAACCCAGGGCCACTCTACCACCGAGCTGCACCCCAGCCCTTTTTATTTATTTATTTTATAATGATTGATTGATGGATATAGTGCTTGGGAGCGAATCCAGGGCCTTATTTGCTCAAGCAAGTGCTCTACTATGAAGCTAAATCTTGAACCCCGTTGTATTTCTGGTTTGATAACCACAGAGGAGTTTTTACACAGGAAGGCAGTGAGCCATAGTTAAAATTCAGGATGGGAGAAAAGCTTTTCTTTTACTTAGTAGGAGAATAGTGATTATGAAAAGGCACTGAAGAATAGTCTGCACTTAAACACTCTTTTGTTTTAGGAAAGAATATTTAAGTTGAGGATCTAGAAGTTGATTTCTTTAAAGCTGTGTGCCTGTGAATCCATTGAAAAACCTCTGCATACCCCCGGGGGTATATATAGTACCTCACTTTGAAGACCACTGCTCTCTAGTGATATTATTACAACCCATTGATAGATAACAAAATTGAATGGTTTTGGAATTTTTAAAAAGGAAAAAAAAAGGAAAATAACAGTACATTATACTTGGTAAGGTTAAGTATAGCTGCACCAAATTTTTTGTTTCAATTGCATATGTGTATGAGGTTGTGATATAAAAATATATAAATTTCTTGTTGCAAGTTGTGCTCAAGGAGTTTGAAAGCTGCTGTACTATAGTATGGAAGGTTTTTTTTTCTTTTTTTTTTTTTTTGTACCAGGGATTTAACGTGGGGCGCTTAACCACTGAGCTACATCCCCCCCAAGTCTGATTTTTTTAAAATTTTGAAATAGGGTCTAAGTTGCTTAGGACCTCAGTAAATTTCTGAGGCTGGTTTTGAACTTGTGATATCCTGCCTCAGCCTCTGTTGCTGCTGGAATTGCGGGTATATGCCGCTGTGACTGGCAGGATGGGAGGATTTTAGGCACCCCTCAAATTTAGTATGGAATGTGTTTTCACCTCATAACTTGCAGTAGGGTTGTTTCCTGTTTTATGTGGTTCTTTCATGGGCTGTTTAGGACATGTGAAGGCTGATGTTCATGTTTAGATGCATGAGCATGGTGGCCCTGAAGGTTGGGATGAATGAGTTATGGTTTCTGTTGTTAAGAAGGTATAGTCTGGGACTGGAGCGGTGTCTCAGTGGTTATGGTGCTTGCCTAGCATGCGCGAGGACCTGAGTTCGAACCCCAGCACCATGCATACAACTGTTTAGCAACAAAGGCCACATGAAAAACTAAATAAAGTTGTTTCTCTCTCTTCCCCCTCTCTCACTGTTCCTCTTTCTTAAAAAAAAAGAAGGTATATAGTCTACTGGGGTAGGTCTTACACTTGCACATAATTGTATCATAATTGTTTGAAAACATATTAAGAGTCAATGGAAAATTAATTTTTTTCTGGTTCTTTCATATGCTCATGTATTGTTATTCCCTCTCTTATGTTTTTGTGGTGGTGGAAATCAAAGCCAGGGCCTCTTAAGTGCTGGGCACGTGTTGTACCATTGAGCTACACCCAAAACTCCTCCTTTTCTTTCTTTGTTTTTTTTTACAGAGAGAAGGAAAGAGAGACAATCAATTTTTTATTGAGTTTTTCACATGGTTTTCGTAGCTCTGACACTTTAATTGTGTACGTGGGTGCTGGGGTTTGAACCCGTGTACTTGCGCATGCTGGGCAAGCTCTGTAACTGCTCAGCCACCGCTCCAGCCCCCCCACCCCTCCTCCTTTTTAAAATTTGTTTACACCTTGAGTTGATAAGGTACCAACTTAAACTATGTGCAATGATATGTGCTTGTCAAGATGATCTGTAATACATACAACATAAATGTATAAGGTCATGGTAGTATTTATTCTAATGACCAGTTTAAATCCAATATTATACTGGCTAATGTAATTTTTTTCCTTCACCTCTCACACCAATACCTATCTAACTTGGTTATCATCTCGATAGCTTTTTCTTTTTTTTAGTTTTTCTCTGTTAATTTGCCTAAAGCTTGTTTGATTTGTGTTCTGTTTTTCTCTCTTCTTAAATAAAGCTGTTAGGGCTTCCCTTGTTTTCTTTTCTGTAAAATTCTGAAGAAATGAAAATGACTAAACTTCTTGTTTCTAACAAGAAGTATCATTTATAGTTGTATATTTTTGAGTTAAATAGCTTATAATGTGGGTTAGTTACAAAACACACATGGTATGTTGATACTGCTTTGACATATAGATGTAGTACATAATCTTTAGTATACTATTGTATACTGCTCCAGCCTGTATGGTATCTTTACTCTCGGAAATTCCAATAAACCCAAGCTGGCCATAGAGAACAGTCAAATCAACATTTTTCAAAAATTCAAAAGAAAACTGCCATCCTTTTGGGGAGTTGTTGATGGCATTCCTAAAGGCTGTGAATAGTGTGTAAGAGGTCAGTGCTGACTATTTAATTTCTGTCTTGGCTGCTTACCTGTTTCATAATGAAAATCAAATTTAAAACTTTCCTCTAAAACTGCAGCTTATATTGTATTATTATGAAGTCTGAACCTAGCCTTTTGTGATTATCACAGGTGTTACCAGTATAAGTCACAGTTTTGGTGGGCTCAGCAATATTTGTTTATCTTTCAGCAGATTAGGTCAAGGTAACCCTGAAAATCTACACATTGTTTTTTCTTAGTATGAACAGCTTTTGCTTCATTTTTTTTTTAATTCTTTTTTTTTTTTTTTTTAAAGAGAGAGAGACAGTGAGAGAGAGAGATTATGAATCAGCTCTATTTAGTTTTTCACATGGCTTTCATTGCTCCAACACTTTGTTGTGTACATGATGCTTGGGTTTGAACCCATGTCCTCACCTGTGCTAGGCAAGCTCTGTAACTGCTGAGCCATTGCTCCAGCCCCTTTCTTCAGTTTTGTAATAGCTTTGCTTGCATTTATTTGAGTAGCTGAGATATAAATGCAAACAGTAATGAGAAATGCTAATAAAAGAGATTACTGCTTTTGACTTTTCTTCCTGCCTGTTTTTGTTTTAATACCTTTTCTTTTTCCCACCTGACTTCAATTAGGAATGTTAAACATTTTGTGAAAGTTGTGTTGAACAAAAACTTCTCTGATTTAGCGTTTTTCCTTTAAGAAAACTTCAATACAAAGCTTGGCATCGCAGCACTGTTTGTGTTTTGGAAATTCTTAGTCTTGAGCATTAAGAGCCTCTTACATGAAGCACCAAACAAAAGGCCATGGAGTTTTGAGTTTGAAAGAAAATGGTAGAAATGAAGCTCGTGTCAATCATCAGAAGACAGTGAAGTTTTCTAGTGGTATTCAGAAGGACTGTATTTATGGTTATGTTTTTTTTTTTATTAGTTCTACATAGTCTTACATATTGGAGGCAGGGTTATATTTTATATAGAACTCTGATGCTAGCTAACCAGAATTTTTAATAGTGAAAAGCCAAGTTTAAGAAGCTATTTGTGGGGCTTGGGGTTTTAGCTCAGTGGCAGAGCGCTTGCCTAGCACGCGCAAGGCCCCAAGTTCAGTCCTCAGCCCTGAAAAAAAAGAAGCTGTTTGTGGTACACATGCAATAAATGCATTTAGATTTGGACGTGAAGTAAGAGTGTTTAAAAAGATAACAAAAACCATTGGAAAAAAAGATGAGTAAAAATTAAAAAAAAACCCCAATTATTGGAGATATTAGAAACAATGTAGAAATTAAAAATAAGATTAATAGGGGACTGGGATGGTGGCTTGGCGATTACAATGCTAGCCTGGCTTGCATGAGGATGTGGGTTTGAACCCCCGCACCACGACACAATGAAGTGTCAGGGCAATGAAAGCCACATGAAAAACTAAATAAAATTGATTCTCTCATTCTCTCTTTGTCTTTCTCTCTGTTAAAAAAAAAAAAAGATTAATGATTTAAACTGTAGACAAGACACTGGTTTTTAGTGAAACAGAAAATAGTATTGAGGAAGCTGAGTATGGTGGTGCACACCTGTATGTAAACCCAGCAGCTCTGGAGGCTGAGGCAAGGGTATCACAAGCCAAGGCCAGCCTGGGCAATTTTGTTAGATCTCTGTCTCAAAATAAATAGACCAGGAATGTAGATCAGTGGTAAAGTGCCTCTGGGTTCAATCCTTACTATGTCAACAACAACAACAAAAAAGAATGAAAAGATAGAGAATAAACAATTATGCTGACAGGAGATGTCATAAAAGCACATGAGTTGCCATAAGACAATGAAATAAGATCTTCAAAGTGCAAGAAAAAAATAATTGTCAGCCTAAAATATTATATTCCACTGAATTATGGAAGAGTGAGGGCAAACTATGTATGTCAGGCATATAAAGCTAAGAACCTTTATTATCTGCATAATCACAAAAATAGTAGATACATATTTGTGAGAAGAAAAACACCCAAGTAATATTAGGATATAAGAAACAATACAAAGCACAGAAATCGGTAAATATGAAAAAGTTCCAGTTCAATTAAAATATATGTGTATGTGTGTGTATATATGTGTCTATACACACACACACATATATATACATATGTATATATATATATTTTTTTTTTTTTTTAAAGAGAAGGATAGTGTGTGAGAGAAAGACAATCAATTTTTGTTTAGTTTTTTATGTGGCCTTTGTTGCTCTAACACTTCGATGTGTATGTGGTGCTGGGGTACGAACCTACGTCCTTGTGCATGCCAGGCAAGTGCTGTAATCGCTGAGCCACCGCTCCAGCCCCTCACTTTTTTCTTAAAGGAGAAATTAAAACAAAGTAGAGAATAATAAGATTAATGCTTAAGGCAAAAAAATCATAAAGAGTGTGTCTTGGTGCAAGTGCAGTGTTGTAGTTTGTCTAGCATGTGTGAGACCCTGAGTTCCATCCATAGCACTGCAAAACAAAAATAAAAACTCAAATCATTGAAGGAATATAGAAGGCTACCTCATAAAAAAGAAATAATCTACCA
Source organism: Aplodontia rufa (assembly GCA_004027875.1). Taxonomy (NCBI): domain Eukaryota; kingdom Metazoa; phylum Chordata; class Mammalia; order Rodentia; family Aplodontiidae; genus Aplodontia; species Aplodontia rufa. Next base: position 7,065 of record PVKS010021691.1, on the reverse strand, counting down.
AAGTAATGTAATAATCATGAAGTTTTTTTTTTTTAAAAGAGAATCAGTTTTATTTAGTTTTTCATGTGGCTTTGATTGCTCCAACACTTCGTTGCGTATGTGGTGCAGGGGTTTGAACCTACATCCTTGTGCATGCCAGGCAGGCACTGTAACTGCTGAGCCACTGCTCCAGCCCCAATCATGAAGTTTTAAGTTTCTAACAAAAAGTTTTAACATGTTATAGGAAATAAAGGTAATAAAATTACAGAGAAATAGATAAATGCACACACATGGGAGATGTTTAATAGCCTCTTGTTATATCAAGATCAAGCAAGGCAAGGATATAATAGTTTTGCATAACAATTTAAAATGCAGATTTCAAAAATTAAGACTTGATAGTAAACTCATAATCTTAAAAACATTTATTAATTTTTCTTTGGTGGTGCTGGAGGTTGAACCCAGGGCTATCACTGAGCTACTTTCTCAGCCCTAAAATTAATTTATCAAAAGTCCTGAGAGCTGGGCATGGTGGTAATTCCAGCAATTTGCAATGCTAAGGCAGGAGAATTACAAGTTTAAGGCCAGTGTCAGCAATTTAGTGAGGGCCAAAGCAGTTTAACAAGACCCTGTCTCAAAATAAAATAAAAAAGGGCTTGGGGTATGACTCAGTGGTCAAGCACTCCTGGGTTCAATCTGCTAGTGCCAAAAAAAAAAAAAAAAAAAAGCAGATTGAAAAACAAATCATTTAAGCATTCAACCTAGGAAGAGTGAACCCCCCAAAATAGGAAGTAATAAATAAAAATAAATGAAATAGAAAGCAGAGTGACAGGTAAGATGCTCAGTAAAAGAAGAAGCATGTGTTATAGAAGAAGTTAATAGAAAAGATAAAATAGATGTAATTATCGGTGCAGTAGAGATGTAAAAGGAGAAATGTACTGTTTGTGTCTGTGTCCCAAAATTTGGAAATTAAGGTTAAAATGATTAATTTTGCAGGAAAGCTGAATTACCCAAATTATCCCAGTTATTAAACTTGAATAAATTAAACTGAATCAATAAAATGGAATTCTTGTATGTGAAATGGCTTAGAAAGTTTTATAGGCAAATTTTGTTAAATCTGCAAGGAACAAATAGTCCCAATCTTTTATATACTGTGTTAGACACAGAAAAGAGCTATTCAGATTATTTCGTAGGTTTACTATGACTTCAGTACCTAAACAGGAAGCACTAATAATAGTGTAACAGACCAATTTCACTTTTGATCATAGACCTTAAAATCTTAAATAAGGGACTGGAGTGGTGGCTCAGTTGTTGAAGCGCTTGCCTAGCATGCACGAGCACAGGGTTCAAACGGCAGCATCACATACAACTAAGTGTTGGAGAAACAAAGGCCAGATGAAAAAATAAAAATTGATTTTTTTGCTCTCTCTCAAAAAAAAAAAACTGATGTTAGCAGAGTATTAAAAAACAGTATGCCACTAGTAGTGCTTAATGTGAATGCAAAGATAATTTACTATAGCATTATCTGATGATGTAACTGACTACATTAGTTGATTAGTGGATTCTTAGTATAAAAGTGTATGTCATCTAAGAATAGTAAGTAGTTTCACTGTTTTTTTTATTTGGTACCAGGGATTAAGTCTAGGGGTGCTTAACCACTGAGCCACATCCCCAGCCCTTTTAATATTTTATTTTGTGACAGGGTTTCACCAAGTTACTCAGGCCCTTGCTAAGTAAGTTGCTGAAACTGCCATAGTGTCATTTCTTATGACTTCCTTTCCAGTCTGGATTTCTTTTATTTATTTCATCTTTATTTCCCCACTTTGCTGTAATGGTCCTGGACAAGAACCTCAATTCCAGTGGTAAAAGAAGTGGCCTATTTCAGGTTTTAGGGGGAGAGCATTCAGTGTTTAAATATTAAGGGTAATGTTAGCTATGAGTATTTTATAGATATCCATTATCAGGTTGACGAGGTTTCCTTCTATTCCTGGTACAGACTTTTTATCATGAAAGGGTGTTGGATCTTATAAAATCCTTTGTCTATTGAAATGATTGTATTTTTTTAATCCTATTGATGTGGTTTATCACATTCATTGATTTTCAAGTGCTGAACTGTCCTTTCATTCCTGGGATGTATTCCGCTTGGTTATCCTATGTGATTTTTTTTATATATTGCTGAATTTGATTTGTCAAAGATTTATACATCCATATTCCTAAGAAATGTTATTCTAAATTTCTTTGTTCTGATGTCATTTTTGTTTTGGTATCAGGATAATATTAGCCTCACACAGTGTCCCCCTCCAATCTATTTTTTTACCAAAGTTTAGAAAGTAATGGTGTTAACCCTGCCTTTACATTTAGTAATATAAAAATAATATAAATCATAGTCAATATTCAGTAATATGCTTTTGTATATTCAGTAATGCTGAATAATTCTTAAATCATATCATAGTTTCCAGGAAAAAATATACCTCCCATTTTCATAACTAATTTCTTTTTAGTTTAGTGCATTGATTAGGAAGAACTCTGGTAAAATAATGAATTGAAGAGCTGATAACAGGCCTTCTTGTTTCACTAGGAGATAAGATATATACGATACGTTTCTAATAATTTGTCACTGAGTAAGACAAATTCCCTTCAGTTACTAGTTAATTAAGAGTTTCCACTGCTAAGGAATGTTAAATTTTATTCATTGTCTTTTTCTAGTTTTTCACTTCAAAGGCATCACACCAAATAATGTGTGTAATAAATGTAACAAAATGAGTTCAAAACTTGTACTCTGAAAACTTCAAAACACTGTGAAATTAAAGGAGATCTAAAGATATCCTTGTTCATGGATAGAGGACTTAATATTAATGAGGCATTATTCCCCAAATTGATCTACAGATTCAATACAGTGTCTTTCAATATCCTACATGGTATCTTTGTAGAAACTGACAAGCTGATCCTAAAATTTATATAGAAATTCTACAGATCTAGAATAGTCATAACAATCTTTTAAAAAAGAACAAAGTGGAAGACTCACACTTCATGACTTCAAGACTTGTTACAACAGTTAAAACACAAAAATAATCAAGAAAATGTGGCACTGGGCTGGAGCAGTGGCTCAGTGGTTACGGTGCTTGCCTGGCATGCACAAGTACATGAGTTCACGTACACAACGAAGTGTCTGAGGAATGAAAGTCACATGAAAAACTAAATAAAAATTGCTTCCCTCTTTATCTCTCTCTCTCACTGTCCCCTCGTTCTTTAAGAAAAGGAAAGAAAAGAAAATGTGACACTAGCGTAAGAACCAGTGTAAATCAATGAGAATTGAGAATCCAGAAATACACCCTTATGTATATCATCGGTTGCTTTTCTGCCAGGTGCCAAAACAATTCAGTGGGACAAAGTATAATCTTTTTAACAAATTGTGCTGACAGTTGAATATCTACATGCAAAAGAATGATGTTGAATTCTTAAAATCTACAGAAATTAAAATACATAAAAACAGATGTAAAAAGTGAACTATAAACTCAGAAAAAAAAACAAAGAGGTAAATCTTTGTGACCTTAAATTAAGCTCATTGTGTTATGTATATGAGACAAAAGTGGGAGCAGCCAAAGAAAAATTGGATAAATCAGACTTCATCCAAATTAAGAAGCTCTTGTGCTTTCAAGGACACCAGCAAGAGAGTGAAAAAAAGATAGACAAATAGCCAGTAGACATATGGTAAGGTGCTCAAAAGTCATCAGGGAAACAAAAATTATGAGAGACAGGCATGGTGGCTCACTTGTATAATCCCAGTGACTTGGGAGGGTGAGGTAGAAGGATTGCAGATTTGAGGCCAGTCTCAACAATTTAGCGAGACTCTGCCTAAAACTTTCGGAAAAGGTTGGGGGGAAAGGATGAGGAGGTCCTGGGGATGTAGCTCATTGATTATGCCCCTATGTTGTTCAACCATGAGTTCAGTAAAAAAGAAAAATTAAAGCCAGATGCAGTGGTGCATGCCTGTAATCCCAGTGATTTGGGAGGCTAAGACAGGATAGTTGGTGATTTGAGGCCAGCCTCCACAATTTAGTGAGAACCCCCCCCCCCCCAAGAGAAAAAAGGCCTAGGGGTATAGCTCAGTGCTAACAGTATACCAGAGGGGAAAAAAATTTAGTAGCGGGATTAAACCCAGGGCCTTGTGCATGCTGTGTAAATGAGTTACATCCCTAGCCCTTTTAAAATTTAATTTTGAAATAGGTTCTCACTAAATTGCCCAGCCTGGTCTGGAACTTTGGATCCTCTAGCCTCAGCCCTCTTGAGTAGGTAGGGTTTATAGGCAGGCACCATTTTGCCCAGCTAGCTCCTAACACAATTCTTTTATTTTAATGGAATGCTTCATTAATTATATGTCATCTTTGTGCAGGCACCGTGCTAATTTTCTCTGTATTATTCTAATTTTAGTATATGTGTTACTGAAACGAGAACTTATTTTTGATTTTTTTAATTTGTGCATTATAGTTATACGTAACAGTTGGATTCATCGTTACATACTCATATGCACACAATATAACAATATAATTTGGTCAGCATTGGTCCTCAGTAATGACATTATTCTTATGGTGAGAAACTTGAAACTTCCTCACTAAGATCAAGAGCAAGAATTTCACCACTGATTACAACATAGCTCTACCTAATGCAGTAAGATAAGAAAAGGAAATGTATATGGATTGGGAAATAAGAATAAAACTTTTATTTGTTCACAGATGACAAATCTGAAAGAACTGGGTGTGATGAATTTCCTGGAACTAATAAGCAAGTGTAGCAAGGTTCCGTGATATAAGGTTAATGTAGAAAAAGCAGTTGCTTTCTTATATACTAGCATGAACAAACAGAAATTGAAATTTTACCATTGACATTAGCAAGCAAAAAAATCGAAGTGCGTAGGTATAATCTAGCAATATATATAAGATTTACATGAGTGAAACCATAAGGAAAGAAATTAAAGAGCTGGGCATGGTGGCACATGCCTGTAATCCCATTGACATGGGAAGTTGAGACAGGAAGATCTCAAGTTCGAGGCCAGCCTCAGCAACTTGGTGAGACCTTGTCTCAAAATAAAAAGGGCTTGGGATGTGGCTCCGAGGTAGAGTGATCATGGGTTCAATTCCCAGTACTGCAAGGAAAAAAAAAATTTGAAGAGCTAAGTAGATGGAATTTTGGATTTTAGGTAGGGCAAATCCTTCTACTTAATTTGAAGCTATTGTGACCTTTGTTATTAAACTTTTATTATGTAAAAATTTAAGTGTAGCTGGGCAAGGTGGCACACAGCTGTAATTGTAACAACTCAGGAGGCTGAGACAGGATGATTGAAAGTTTGAGACCAGCCTCAGCAACTGAGTGAGGCCCTGTCTCAAAATAAAAAGTACTAAAAAGGGCTGTGGATGTAGCTCAGTGGTAAAGTGCCCCTGGGTTCAATCCCCAGCACAAAAAAAAAGTACAGAAGAGTTGACAAAATGGACCAGGCACAGTGGTGCTCACCTGTAATCCTAGCAACTCAGGAGGCTGAGGCAGGAGGATCGAAAGTTCAAAGATAGCCTCGGCAATTTAGTGAGGCCCTGAGGAACTTAGCAAGGCCCTGTCAGAAAATAAAATATAAAAAAGGGTTGGTGATGCTGGAGCAGGGGCTTGGTGGTTACAGCGCTTGCCTAGCATGTGGGAGTACGCAGGTTCAAACCCCAGCACCACGTACACAATGAAGTGTCAGAGCAACAAAAGCCACATGAAAAACTAAATAAAAATTGATTCTCTCTTTTTAAAGAAAAGGGTGGGGGGCTGCTGGGGATGTGGCTCAAGGGTTGAGTACCCCTGAAACCCCACCACACATAGACAAAATGGCATAAGTGATGTTATTTTAGACAGCATAATGTTGGCGTGAGGATAGACAAATAGAACATATTTACAGAATGGGGTTCCCCAAATCAGACCCTTATATGTGGAGATTTGTACATGATAAAAATGGCTGTATCAAATTGGGAAAAGATTGGCTGGTTATGGAACAGTGAGAGTATCTGTATACAAAAAGTAGATTTCTAATTTCCACCTGGACACCTGTTAACAATAATGAATAATATATTGATATAGTAGTATTCCTATTAATGAATAAAATGGTAATAAGTCTTAACAATTTTGAGGGATGCAGAAGAATACTATGCTATGAGAACATAAGATTTAAAAGCCTGGAACATAGAATAAAGGTGTAAAATATGAACAATAATGATAAACTAGAATTTCTGGTAGTTGTTACTTCATAGGAAAGGAGTGTATTTGTGAAGTTTTATTTCTGTGCAGAAACTTCATTCATTTTTTTTTAATCCCCCTCCCCTCTGAGACGGGGTGTTAATTAGGTTGCCCAAGCTAAACACTGAATTTCTGAACTCACAAGATCCTTCTTCAGCCTTCTGAGTGGTGGTAGAGGTGTGCTGTGCTGGGCATTTATGGTGTTTTCTTTCTTTGTTTTGGGGAGGCCACACTGAGGATTAAACCCAGGGGCGCTTTGCTGTTGAACTGCACCCCAGCTCTTCTTACTTTTTCCATTTTGAAATAGGGCCAAACTTGAGGTTCCTCCTGCCTCCGTCCCCAGAGTCGCTGGAATTAACAGACATCCACCACTGTGCCTGTCTGTGATGTCTTATTTCTTAAAAAGAAATGTAAAGGAGATGTGCCAAAATATAAATTGATGACGCTAGGTAACAGGTGATAGTTATCTTTTATTAAATTATTTACATTTGTCTGTGCTCGAAATATTTTATAAAATGCTAGTATAATCAAACGAAGTATCTGGTTCTTATTTTGATCCTAATTCACATTATCTTCAAGCAGAAATCTTTTGTTCAATTGAAGAAATTTTACTACAGATTGGGCATTAAATTAAGTCAGGCAATTGTTAATTTTGTTATATGTGACAATGGCAGTGTTTATAAGAAAATATATTTTTAGAGATGCATAAGTAGTATGTTAGATAATGTGATATTTCTAAGGCTTTAAATTGCTATAGCAAAGAAAATGGATAGTTGAAATAAATGTTGTGAAATCTTTATAATTGGTGAATCTTGGTGAAAT
>PVKS010021690.1:0-34769 GCA_004027875.1 Aplodontia rufa | reverse complement strand
AACAAAGTGTTGGAGCAAAGAAAGCCACATGAAGAACTAAATAAAATTGACTCTCTCTCTTTCACTGTCCATGTCTCTTTTTTTTTTTTTTAAGATTTTTTTTTTTTCAGAGAGAGGGACAGTGAGAGAGACAGAGAAAGAGAGAAACAACTTTATTTAGTTTTTCACATGGCTTTAGCTGCTCCAACACTCAATTGTGTACGTGGTGCTGGGGTTTGAACCCGGGTCCTCATGCTTGCCAGGCAAGCGCCGAAACCGCTGAGCCACTGCTCCAGCCCTGTCCATCTCTCTTAAAAAAAAAATGCCTAAGGAAACGGACCAAATGTAACATGGCACAAAGAGAGGATGTTAGGTAAAACTAAGGAAATCTGAACAAAATACGAGCTTTAGTTAATAAAGGTCCATTAATTATAACAAAATTATTATGTAATGTAAGATATTAATAATAGGGGAAAGTGGATGTGGGGTATTTAGGTTTTCTCAACTGGACAGCTTCCTTTTCCTTACATCATGGTTTAGATCTTAAGGGTCTCCCAAAAGCTCATATGTTAAAGGTGTCAGGAAACGACAAAGTGGCTACATCATTTTATATTCTTACCAGCAACCTAAGAGGGTTCTAATTACTCCACATCCTCACCAAGACTTATTATTGTCCATCTTTCTTTAATAGTCATGCTAGTGGATATGAAGTGGTATCTTATTATGGGTTTGTTCTGCACTTTTCTAATGACTAATGATGTTGACCATCTTTTCATGTGTTTATTGACCAACTGCATACCTTAGCTGGAGAAAGACACTCAAATTTTTGGTTTGTTTTTTAACAGTTAACTGTCTTTTTAGGATTGACTTGTGAAAGGTTTTACGTACTCAATGTAAGTCTTCTGCGAGATATAATTTCCTCCCGTTCTGTTGGTTGTCTTTTCACTTTTTTTTAGCTCTGTAGCAAAAAAAGTTGAAAGGTTTTGTTTTGTTTTCAACCAGGGATTGAACTCAAGGGTGTTTAAGTACTGAGCTAAATCCCCAGCCCTTTTTATTTTGAGACAGGGTCCTGCTAAGTTGCTTAGGGCCTCACTAAGTTGCTGAGGCAGGCCTTGAACTTGCAATCCTCTGCCTCAGCCTCCCCAGTCATTGGGATTACAGGAATGTGCTACCATGCCTGGCAAAAGTTTTGAATTTTAATATAGTCCAATTTATCTCTTTTCTCCTTTATGCTTTTGATGTCATATCTAAGAAACTACTGTCAAGCTCAAGATCAGAAAGATTTACTCCTTTCTTTTCTTTTCTAAGAGAGAGGGACAGTGAGAGAGAGAGAGAGAGAGAGAGAGAATCAATTTTTTATTGTTTTTCATGTGGCTTTCGTTGTTCCAACACTTTGTTGTGTATGTACGTGGTACTGGGGTTCAAACCTGTGTCCTTGCCCATGCCAGGCAAGTGCCATAATCACTGAGCCACCACTCCAGCCCATCCCGTATTTTCTTCGAAGAGTTTTAGCTCTTATATTTATGTTTATAATTCATTTTGAGTTAGTTTTTGTGTGTGGTATAAAGCAAGGATCCAACTGCCCTTCTTTGCATGTAGATGCCTACTTGTCCCTGCATATTTGTTGATAAGACTCTTCCTTCTCCATTGAATTGTCTTGAAACCACTGTCAAAAATCAAATGACAGGGGCTGGAGCTGGCTCAGTGGTTATGGGGCTTGCTTGCTTCACATGCACAAGGACACGAGTTCAAACCCCAGCACCACGTACACAATGAAGTGTTGGAGCAAAGAAAGCCACAAGAAAAACTAAATAAAATTGATTCTCTCTTTCTCTCTCTCTCACTGTCCCTCTCTTTTAAAAAAAAAAAAAAGCTTTTTTTTAAATCAAATGACCATAAACAAATTTTTTTTCTAGACTCTTAACTCTATTCCATTGATATATATGGTGCTAGTCTTATGCCAGTACTACACTATCCTATCTCTCCCAGGTCTTGATATTCTGAATACTGATAGTCATCTCCCTTGGTCAAGGTCAGAGTTTATTATACAAAACAAGAGGTGTAGTAAAACTGTAAATACCCAGTACAGATGTGGTGGACCCAGCTGTGGAGCTTTAGCATTGGTTAACGAACCAAACCAAAAAAGATTTTTCCTGTGGTTAAGGGGGAAACTTCTCTTCTTAAAGTCAATGAATAAAGAAAAAAAAATATTTTTTTGAGAAAGAGAAAGTGAGAGAGATAGAGTTGACTTTTTAAATTTTTTTCATCTTGTTTTTGTTTTTTCTTCCACTTAGAGATGTATATGTGGTGCTGGGGATTGAACCCAGGTCCTCATGCATGCCAGGCAAACACACTATTGCTGAGTCACCTCTCCACCTCTCTAACCCAAATAAAGCAAATATTAAAAATTGGTGTGTGTTTACATCCCCAACAACCTCTATTTATTTACTTAGGTACCAGGGAAAGAAACCAGTGGCCGTTAACCACTGAGCAACATCCCCCTGCCCTTTTAATTTTTATTTTTTTATTGTGAGAAAAGGTCTCGCTAAGCTACTCAGGGCCTTGCTAAGTTGCTGAAGCTGGCTTTGACTTGTCCTCCTACCTCAGCCTCCCCAGCAGCTGGGACTTCAAGTGTGCACCACCATGTCCAGCTCAACTACCTGTTGAGGACTGAGATATTTATATAATTCAACTCATAAAATAGGATAATTAAAAATAAAAACAAATAAATAGGTTTTTTCATCCTTATTTTCTCAAAGCAACAGTACTTAGGGAAACAGCTGAACAGTTCCTGATCAGCACACACACAACGGCTTCCTCAGCATTGAGCCCGTGAGGGCGCAGGCAGGACACACAGAGAAGTGTCTGAGGTCTGCAGGACGAGCTGTACTGGGCTCCTCAAAGAAGAAAGGACATAGGAAGTTCTGGCCCTCACAGCCCCGAATCTCTTCTTTTTAACCAAAAAAGGACGAAGAAAGCTAGGGTTTTGTTGTCCTCTGGTTCCTCCAAAGTAGGTCAGGTCTGTGTATAATTATTGGGTTTCATATTACTTCAGAAAAGGAAGAGATGTCAATGCATGGAGGTTTTTAACAAACAGCACCAAATTCAGGCTGGGTAGAGACACAAAAGAGTGTATGCTTCTGCTGCTGATCTAAAAAACAGAAAACAAATAAACCTAAAAAGTCTTATTTTTAACAACAGTAAGTCAATTTTAAGCCAGGTAGGGTAAGAGGCCTAATTTCTCATTCTAAGTGAACTGAACCTCACTTGTGGATGAATTCTCCTAGTTTCATCTTCTTCCCAGGCATGTTTCCTACTTAGCAAGAATAATACAAAGAAAAACTCTGAAAAAAATTCAGTGATTGATTGGAGGATTTTATGTGCAAGAATGCATGCGTGCCTAAAGATTAATTAAGAACTAGTATTTGGGGGCTGGAGCATTGGCTCAGCAGTTGGAGACTTGCCTGGCATATGCAAGGACCTGGGTTCAAACCCTAGCACCACATACACAACTAAGTGTCAGAGAAACAAGGTCCAGATGAATAAATAAATAAAATTTATTCTCTCTTTCTTTCTTTCTCTCTCTCTCTCTCTCTTTCTCTCTCTTTCTTGAAAGGAAGAAAAAAACAAACAAACAAACTAGCATTTGTGATGGGGATACAGCTCAGTGGTAGAACATTTGACTGGCACAGGGGAAGCAAACTAGTATTTGCATTATCAAAATTCTTTCCTTAGAAAAAGAATCACTGTAAGGTTTCTTTCAACAACACACATAAGAATTTTTACTGTGACCAAGGGTCAAATGTCTTCACTCATCTGTGGAGGCTGGAGCTAGAGGCTGGAGCTAGACCCTGGCTGTTGAGAAAGGAGGTCAATTCTCATGTTTTAAATCCTGAAAAGGTATAATGTCATACAACCTAAGGCATTCATAAAGATGTATTGGGAAGGAGGGGGGAGGGATAAGGGTGGGTAATTGGGAGGGGGCTCTTGGGGGTAAATTTTCAGAATATATATATATATATATATATATGTATATATATATATAATATTGTTTCATTAGAAGCATGTTTGATTGTTCAACAAATTTCTTAATAAAATAAAATTTTTTTAAAAAAGAATTTTTACTGTGAAATATATCATATACAAATAATAGTTCCTTTAGGGGTTTTCCCATTCCATAGTTCCCTACCCAAAGAAAACCACTGTCCTGAAGTTTATTGATCAATTCTTTGTATTTCTTTGTAATTGTACCATATATGTATTCCTAAAACACCATTCTATTTATATTTGCCTGTTTTAAATTTTTATGCAAATAGGATTATACATATTGTTTTAACTGTCATTTTTTTATCCCTTTTATTTGTAATACACTGAGATATTTAATTCAGGTTAAACTAAGAAGTCATCTTCTTATGAATACACTGAGTATATTTACTTGTTTTGTTTTGGTTTTATTTTTTAAGAGAGAGAGAGAAAGAGAAGATCAACTTTATTTATTTTTTCATCTGGCCTTTGTTTCTCCGACACTTAGCTGCGTATGTGGTGCTGGGATTCAAACTCAGGTCCATGCACATGCCAGGCAAGCACTCTAACCATGAACTACCACCCCAGCTTCCCAAGTACATTTATTTACTCTAAAGCTACTAGACATTTGAGTTGTCTGAGTTTTTAGCTATTACGAACAGTGCTTTAAAAAAAAACACATAAAACTTTTTTTTAAAAGACAGGGACAGTGAGAGAGAGAGAGAGAGAGAGAATCAATTCCATTTAGATTTTCACGTGGTCTTCACTGCTCTAAGAATTCGCTGTATACATGGTGCTGGGGTTCAAACCCAGGTCCTCACACATACCAAGCAAGCACCATAACCACTGAGCCACTGCTCCAGCCCATGAACAGTACTTCAAAAATTCTTACATATGTCTCCTAGGCTGTGAGTGAAAGAATTTTACATGGAGATACTAGGTAGTGAAATTATGTTCTAAAATGGTTGCACTGGGCTGGAATGGTGGTGCAGTGGTATCATGCTTGCCTGACATGTGTGAGAACCCAGGTCTGAACCCCAACACCACGTATACAATTAAGTGTCAGAGAAATGAAAAACCAGATGAAAAACTAAATAAAATTGGTTCTCTCTCCCTTAAGAAAAAGGGGGTAGGGAGGCTGGAGCGGTGTCCCAGCGGTTTCAGCACTTGCCCTGCATGCACAGGGATGTGGATGTGGGATCTTACCCTGACACTACATACACAACAAGGTATCTGAGCAATGAAGGCCAGATGAAAAACTAAAAAGGGGTTCTCTCCCTCTCACTGTCCCAGTCTCTTAAAATAAATAAATAAATAAATAAATAAATAGTTATATTCATTAATAGGGCTATTCCTATTGCTCCATATCATCCCAATAGTTTAATCCCAATTTTTTATTTTTTTTCAGTCTCATGGGAGGGGAAGAGGAGACAAATAATTCCTTAGTGTCTTGATTTCTTTGATTACTAAATGGTTAAAAAAATTTTAAAGAGAGAAGGACAGTAAGTGAGAGAGAGAGAGAGAGAGAGAGAGAGAGTGCAAGGGAGAACCAATTTTATTTAGTTTCTCATGTGGATTTAGTTGCTCCAACACTTCATTGTGTATGTCGTGCTGGGGTTCAAACCCACATCCTCATACTTGCCATTAGCACCATAATCACTGATCCACGTTTCTGCCCCTAAAATTTTTTTCATATATTCATGGACCATTTGTTTATGTGAAATAATCTTCCTCATGGCCTCTACTTCCACTGTTCTACCTTTTCTACCTCAAAAAATGAGAACTTCCTTTATATTATGGACAACAGAATATATGTCAGTGTATCTTCCCTCAAGTTGTGACCTACTTTTTCACTCCCTTTATCATTTTATCTTTTTTTAAAGTAAACTTTTCATTGGACTATAATACATATGCAAAAATGTGAACAAGTTATAATTGTAACCCACATAAACAAAAGCAATTTGAAGTTCTCAATAATTTTTAAGAACATAAGGGGTCTTACAATCAAAAACTTTGAGAACCATCAAATCAGACATATGGGGTATCTTCTAATTCTCTGTTACTAAATCTCCCAAATGTTCCATCTCTTCTTCCTTTGGACTAAATTCTGAAAATTTTCTTCATATCCATCTATCTTCCAATCCACTGTAGTAATTCATGTTTCAATGCTATCAAATCTGTATTCTTTCCTTTAAATTTTAGCTACTTCTTTCTAAAAGTTCTGCTGAGATTAAGTCCTTCTTTTACATCTTTAAAAAAAAAAAGAAAGAAGTGACAGTGAGAGAGAGAGAAAGAGAGAAGTAATCTTTACTTAGTTTTTCATGTGACTCATTCCTCAGACACTTCATTGCATACGTGGTGCTGGGGGTTGAACTCGCGTACTCACCCATGCCAGGCAAGAATGGTAACTACTGAGCCACCACTCCAGCCCCCTTAAACATCTTTTTAATTGTAAGTTTCTTCATCATATTTTAATCCCCTCTTTTATTTCTTCAAACATCTAGATTTTTTTAATTTTGTTTGTGGTTTTGTTTGTTTTTGTGGGGTTTTGGAGTGGGCAATACTGGGAATTGAATTCAGGGGAGCTCTACCACTAAGCTACATCCCAACCCCTTTTTATTTTTGAGACAGGGTCTTGCTAAGTTGCCCACACTGTCCTCAACCTAGTGATCCTCCAGTCTTGGCCTCCTGGGTAGCTGAGATTACAGGCATGCATCTTTATGAGAAATTACTCATGTAGTCTTTATGAGAAATAACTGAGTCTTGGTTATCTATCACTGTAAAAGAGCATCTCCAAATTTGGTAGATTAAAACAAAAACCATCACTCTTTTGCCCGCAAATTGACAATCTGTTCAGAACTCAGGCAGCTGGCCTCTCTCCCAGGTGGCATCACCTTAGGTCAGCTGGACGGGGGCACAAGGCAGCAAGTTAGTACTGGCCATCAGATGAAAACCTAGCTGATGCCATTGACCTGAGGTCTCAGCTCCTTTCCACATGGATCTCTCTGTGGGTTTTTTTTTTTCCACAGCACAGTGATGGGTTGCAAAAATGAACATCCCAAAAAAATAAGGAAGAAATGTATGATATTTTTAGGAGTTAGCCTAAGAAATCACATATATCCCATCTGTCATTTTCTTCTTGGTTACAACAGTCATAAAGGCCTGCACAGGTTAAATGAAAGGAGACCAAAATTCTATTTCCCTGTAAAAAAAACAAAACTTTTTTCTTTTACTATATTTTAAAAAAATAATCCACAAGAAATGTTTTATATATGAAGTAAAAATGGAAATCTCTTTCCTAGATGATTACCAATTACATAAAATTAGTTCCTAAATAATCTTTCCCCTTCTCAATGATTTATAATGCATTTCCAAATTTCATATACAACAATGCCAAAATAGAGTAAATCTATACAGTGATCTTTTCTTATGTTAATGTCTCAGTGCCTGATAGGTTAATTCTCCTCCATTACCCTTACAGTTCAAGATTCAAACTTCGCTCTTCTCGCCTATCTTTTCCAAACTTTTCAAACACCTACCCCCTATCATTCTGCTACTTTTTTTTCCTTTTTTTTTTTCTTTCTTTTGGTACCAGGGACTAAATCTAGGGGCATTTAACCACTGAGCCACATTCCTAGCCCTTTTTGTTTTTTATTTTGGGACAGGGTCTTGCTAAGTTGCTGAGGCTGGCTTTGAACTTGTTAGCCTCCTGAGTTGCTGTAATTACAGGTGTGAACCATCACATCTGGCAGTATTCTGCATTTTTTTCACAGTTCTTAAAGTTTTGCCTTTTTTTAAGTCTCATGTATTTCTCACTAATATTATTCCAAGTTTTCATATTTGTGCAGCTGTTACAAATGGCATTTTTTTCACCGTGTTTTCTAATTTTTAACTCCTGGCATAGGGCCACTACATTGACTTTGGTCATCTTTTATTTCAACACTTGGATACCTCAAGCTTAAAACTCAATTTAAATGAGGATCCATGAGTTTTCACAATGCCAACATTTTGTCTCTTTGGATTCTTATTGTTTGTTTGCACACAAAAAAGAATAATCTGGTGGTCTCTTTTCTTTGCAGCTGGTAAACATGCTAATGATACTCAGACAACCCAACTGGACTGAGGGCACTGTGGACCAGTCTTCTCTTGGAATGGATAAATAGGTATGATCACTGTTGTAAACATGAGGATAAATAGGAATATTTTCACCACTAAATAAGACCTGAGGAGAGGCAAAAGGGTATTGACTACTAAACTTAACATAAGTGAAAAATTTCCCCTTTATAAGGTACTTGGAGGACCTTCCAAGTCTACAATTCACTGTGTGAATTTTGAACACTCTTTTCATTTATAGGCATCCCAGCAAGTGGATCATTTTACAAAGCCAACAGTTCTTTCTGTAGTCCTTTCTGCATGGATGTCACTATGGAACCATCCCCCCAAGATTCTACTTTTTGATGTTCCAACTAGGCAAGGTTCTAGAAGAGCACACAGGTCTGGAAACATTGTTGCAGTCCCATTTGGAAACTATAATCTGTCACATCTCACCAGCTGATAGTTAGTTGCTTGTTTTCTTGTGCAAGTTCATACCTCTACCTCTAGTAACTTCATCTATAAAAATTCTTTGAGGTCTGTCTATAAAGCATGTTTCTACAGAGACATGAATTTGATTCTTTCAGACACTGGGGATCACAACCATCTGGAAATACTTTCAACTAAGTTTACAGCTTAATCTCCTAGGCCTCACAGGCAGCAAGAAATCTGGCTGTCATTTCATGTGAGTATGGGTGTCTACTTAAGCACAGGCAGTGTTACTTGTTTGGATTTGAGGTATATCTCAAAAGTTCCTGCAGGAATATTCAGAAGTTAAATGATTAGATTGTAAGAGCTGTGACCTAATCAGTCCATCCTTAATCTGAATGGAATGACTGGGTGGTAACCGCAGGTAGGTGAGGTAGCTGAAGGAGGCAGGTCATTGGGGCCATGCCCTAGAAGAGCCCATCTTCCCTGCGGCCCCATTCCCCCTTTCCTCTTCTCCCTGACACCAACCCCACTCCTGCTTCCTGGCCACCATGAAGGGCAAGTCTCTCCACCAAGCTCTTGCACCACAATGTGCGCCTCGCCTGGAGCCCAGAGCAATGAGTTCTGCCCAGCATGGACCAACACTCTGAAACCATGAGTCAGAACAACTTCCTCTCCTCTGAGGTTGTTCTTGTCAGGTATTTTGCTCACAACAACACAAAGCTGACTTTACCAGGCAGTTTCACTAGAGGCGTCCCCTACCCACCCACTTCAACCCAGATCCAAGAAAGTAACAGGCAATCTCTGAATGTGGAACAGCTTTTTTCTAACTTATCCACTGAGGAATTGACCCCTCCAGCACCCAAGTTATTCCCAGGGCAGTCTCTACTGTGCCTGGGGACTAATATTTCTTATCCCTCCCCTTTGCTGGAATCCTGTATGAAGCAGCACAAATACCACCTTAAGTTAGTGTTTATTCTACTTTATGAAATCATGTTTTCTGATCTGTATAGGATTTTAGTTGTTTTTCTTACAATAACTCCAGAATTTTACATATACTTATATGTACTCATTTATTTTCCCTTCCTTAGCCTAAAAGGGAATATAATATAATTTTATATATATATACATATATATATACACACACACACAAACACACACACACGTGTGTGTATATATAATTTGACCATATTACTAAGGAAGAAAAAAAAAGACTTATCCACCCCAGATTCCCCACTCTCAGTAATAGAAATTGAATCAAGGGCACTTTAGCACTGAGCAACATCATCAGACCTTTTTCCTTTTTTGTTTTGAGATGGAATCTCACTAACTTGCTGAGGCTGGCCTCAAACCTGCAATCCTCCTGCTTCAACCTCCCACATTGCTGAGATTACAGGCATATACCACCATGCCCAGCTCACCATTCATTTTAAGCCATTTCATTTATTAACATTTGTTCAATAATTTCAGAAACACATCTATATTTTTAAAGCAACTATGTAAAATATCATATATCACTTGAATGAAAATACTTTGGAAAATCTCCTTAACTAATATACTTATTGTAAACCAAACCTTAGGGAATTTTAAACTTATTATAGGTGCTAACTTATGCTCTAGATTCTGTATCTTATAAAACTCTTGGGGTTTGTGACCTATATTGTAAACATGCTTTGGAACTGTTTTAGAATACATGAAAAAGGAAATTTTACTGATTTCAAGGAGTAGGGGAAAATCAAACTATTTTTAGGGTCCATGTTTTAAAGGGTTTTTATTATTCTGTTTTATTTTGTTTTTATTTTTGTTTTTATTGGTACTGGGGACTGAACCCAGTGGCACTTAATGGCTGAGCCACATCTCCAGCCCTTTTTGTTTTTTATTTTGAGGTAGGGTCTCACTAAGTTGATTAGGGCCCCATTAAATTGCTGAGGCTGGTTTTGAACTTATGATCCTCCTGCCTTCACCTTCCAAGCTGCTGGGCTCACAGGCAAGAACCACTGTGCCTGGTTTATGTTTTAAGTATTTTTGTAGTTTTTGTTATTTTTTTTAATGAAGTCAATGTATTGTGAGAAGAGATAAATTCAAATTCTCTTTGGCAAAATTAAAATTGTGTATTCAATATTCATAAGCATTTTTGTGTAACAGATGTTTATAATGTAATTTCTTTTAAAAAATCAACCCACAGTAGTTTTCGAGACTCAAAAGAAGTAGTAGTTCATAGGGTTGGCAGCGGGTGATGAGGCAGTAAGTAAATTTTCTACCTCCTTACTATGCTAAAAGCAAGAGCTACAAATTACTATTTTCTTAAAAAGATGACAGCCACCAAATTCTTACGCCCCACAGGAGAAATGGCTGTTATTGCTATTAGTTGGCAGTGGCAGGAGGCTTAAAACAGACCATTTATTGTTTTTCATCTTGTGCATATGACCTTTCCAGCTCAGCCTGCTACACATCACACACAGCATCTAAGCCATCACAGTGGTCCAAAGGGGGAAGCAACATGGGAACAAGTACCGAAATGCAACTTGCCCTATAGGCAGCATGCATTTGCAGATTTTTCCATCCTACCTTACTACACTCCCCCCTGGGTCATAACAGAACTTAGCAGATGTTAGAATTTGCTGTGTGTATACTCTGGAGCCCAGATCAGAAAGCTCAGCACTTTGATGCTGGCAAAAATGACTATTTTGTGTACTGATTTGGAATTGCTAACTTAGGAATACCTACAGTTTCAAAAATATGTTCTAGATTGTTGAAATGAACAAGTTGAAGGGGGGGGGGGTATGTTACACACATCCCAACACAGGCTCAAAACTCTTCTGAGATCATCTTTTTCTTCCCACCAACAAAATACCAATGCCATGATGTAATTTGTGGATTCTTCTAAAAATCAAAGAAATTAATAGCTCTGGATATAAAACTTAGCGCTATCCTGAGACATTCTCCTAGACTTGGATATCTGTGTATACAGTTCAAAAATACCAGTTGGTGCACTTCCAAGAGGAGGCCTACAAAAAGTTGTTGAGTTTTTTTGTTTTGTTTTGTTGAATTCTTTGATCACTCACTGGCAATTCTTCTCCATGGCAAAACTTCAAAAATATCTTTTGGAAGAATTCTTTTCTACATGTAAAAAGAATCTGCAACAAGTCTACATTGTATAAAGATTGTATTTACCAATTTAACACGATTCATCAATATTATATTTCATTTCAAACCTTATAATTGTTTTCTTAATGTTAAAATCAAAGTGTTAGGCCTAACAACAAGGTAGAGAATAAAGTAGAGAGGATACATTTAACCTAATGAGATGCTACCAACTTTCAAAGTTAAGCCTTGAAAAGGTAACTGCTCATCCTGAATTATAAGTGATGTGATATTGCAGTTCTGGGGGTTGAAGTTACATTCTCCAGTTTTAGACGGTATAAACCTAATCCATAACACAATAATGAAGCTTCTCATCTGGGTAATGAGAGTATTTATATAAATTAATTACAGTAAGGCAATTAATCATCTTACTAGTTGAGTTTACTCTTGTAAATCAATATGATGTTTGCCCATCTGGACAATGCAATGCTAGTCAGTAGGATGGTTCACTACAACTCAATCTGCTCTGGTCTGCTTTACATCAAACTACTTTAGCACCCACCTGGTCACTTGTATCCTTGGAAAGCATCTTTATATACATCAAATGAAGACAAATAAGAAACTTAAGCTTGCCTTTATGATACCAGGGAATCTGGGTTTTTCTTCTAAATTTCATGTTTATCTGGGAAAATAATGAATGTACACAAAGAGAAGCCACTGCTAAAATCAAAACAAAACTTAAAACACTCTAGAACAGTCTTTAGTGCAGATGAGAAATACAAGCAATATCTGATCGGCAAATAGAATAATCCCAAATAAGAAAGCCTACATTTCTCCCTAGTAAGATGAAGAACTCTCTTCATCTAAGAAGAGAATCATTCTAAGAACCTAGAATTAACCCAATCCAGTATTTCAGACACAGACTTTAGGGAGAAAATCAAGTTATAATTTCAGGTACTTCTACCTGTTAAGGTCACATAATCAGGGGGCTGGAGCAGTGGCTCGGTGGTTACCGCGTTTGCCTGGCATGAATGAGGACGTGGGTTCAAACCCCAACCCCACGTACACAACGAAGTGTCAGAGCAACAAAAGCCACATGAAAAATTAAATAAAAATTGATTCTATCTCCTTTTTTTTAAAAAGTCACATAACCAGATCTGAGTTTCTACTGGACTGTAGCTCACTTTAGTTAGTAAAGCATCCCATTAAGATATTTGTTATATTTTAGATGTATAAAGTTCTTTTCAATCCACTTTTCCTCTTTTCTCTGAAGAATGAGTTTTTTAAGGTATTTTTGTTTTGTTTTTCTGTTTGTTTTTCCAATTACATACTAAACTTCTTGCTTGCAAGGTCAGATTAACAATTTCAATGCCATTTACAGTACAGAAAGAGGAAAGAGCCTAAGTTTGGGACAAGTGAATGACAACTGGAATCCTAACTCTAATTCATTTCTTATCTGTTAACCAACTATTTCTACTAAGGTTGTTATATAAAGATTAGAATATAAAGTTGACTAGAACAGTAGCTGACATAGAGGACACAACTAGTGGATACCAGCAGTGCTTACTGCTGTTGCTATTTTTAGTATGTCACCATCGTCATTATTCCTGATGAGGCCCCTAACTCACTTCCGGACTTCAAAACCTTTATCACTTTCTTTGAGCCTTCTTAACCAATCCCAGACATCTTAACTTTGAACAGATGACCCAGCTTTGTACTTAGTGGAGAAAACAAACATGATCTCTCAACTTCTCTTATCTCTATGCCCATTGTTGTCTACCCAAACTTTTCTTTTCTCTTTCATCCCAGAAGCAGCAAACATGTAATAAAAGCACTATAAGGGGCACTGGCTATCATCATCATCATCATCATCATCATCATCATCCTTAAACAAAAAGAACAGCAATTTCCAAACTACATTACAAAAGACTGATGGCAATTAACACCGGTGCAATTCTGAAGTGTGGCTACTGATTTACTAGATTACTAGTCCTTTTAAGCTCAAAATTCATTTACCTAAAATAAAGAATGCCATGTTCTAAATAATCAATAAAGAAATACTAGTTCAAACTCATAGAAACAGTAGAATGGTTACTTTCAGAGGCTAAGGAAAGGGAAAATAAAGAGTTGTTTAATGGATACAGAGTTTCAGTTTTGCAATATGAAAAAAGTTCTGGGGATCAACTGCACAACAATGTGAATGTATTTAACACTACTATATGTACTTGTTTAAATGGTTATGATGGCAAATTTTATGTTACGTGTCACTTACCACACAGAATAAACAAGCAAGCAAATTAAAATGAACAAACTGGTACTAAGTATCAACCCAATATGATCCACACTAACCTTTGCCCTAATTTAATTTTCTGAATCTCTGTTCAAATTAGGCTTAAAACTCCTTTAATCATTTCAGTTTGTTCAAACAAATTCCTGACAAAAATCTAAAAGACATATATTTTACCCTATAACTTTATAAAAGATACAAAAATTGGTACAGTGCTGAGGTACATCTTTTAGGTTAGGATTGAATATACTTTGAGAGAGAATAAATATAACATCTGCCTCTATCCAGTCAGTGAAAATGAACATAAAAATAATTTTTCAAAAATTCTACTCACACTGCCACTGGAATCTTCTGAAATCTGTACACTGGATTCTTGGGGCAGAGGTATGGAAGAGAATAAACATGTGCTAGGCAGCCCCTTTACAGAACTTGCTCTAATGAAACTTGCCAAACAAAATCCATATTGTAGGGAAAATTTTGAGATGCCAACATTTATAAAAACTATGGTTTAGACAATGACCAATTATTTTTAGGAGGGGAAAATATGACATAAAGCTAACACAGCAACAAACTAAAATGCTGGGAGAGGAGATAATAGTAAATCACTTCAATCAGAATAAGAAATTGCACTTGAGTATTTTTTTTCAATTTTTAATAAATTAATTAATTTGTTGGTACTAGGGATTGAACCCAGAGGTACTTAACCACTGAGCAACATCCTCAGCCCTTTCTGTTTTTGTTTTTATTTGTTTGGGTTTTTTTGAGACAGGGTCTTGCCTAAATTGTTGAAGGTCTCATTAAATTGCTGAGGCTGGCTTTGAACTTGCAATCCTCCTATCTCAGTCTCCAGAGTTGCTGGGATTACAGGCGTGTACCACCACACCCAGCTTAGTATCACTTTTTGTGAATGTTAAACATTCATTCTTTACAACTCAAGGTGTTAAAGAATCACTATATGCAGAAAATTGTGTGTCAAAACTCATGCAAAGGGGTTGGCAGAGCGCTTGCCTAGCAAGCGCAAGGCCCCAAGTTCAGTCCTCAGCCCTGGAAAAAAAAACATGCAAATTCATGTGAACAGAGCTGTTCTGTTGTATTCACAGGACTCATTTGTGGTTTAGATAGGAAAACCCTAACTTCGTAAAGTATATAAACAAGAAAAGTTATCTCAACCCAGAACCACATAACAACAGCACTGAAAAGATCCTTGGAAATATCTTATCCTATCCCTTTGTTTCAGGGGTGATAAAACTAAAGAACTGAGGGAATAAGCAAAATCTAAATTCAAAATAAATTATGAGATTCCAGCCCCATAAAAATGCAGTAATTTTCTAATACACTGCTAATTTATAAGAATAGCCACAAAATATCAGAAGCCTTGGTGGGGGGAAGGGGCAGATTACTAAAATATGTGGGAATTTTATGGAGAAAAATACAAGACTTAACTAAAGAACCTAAAAGAAGAAAAATACCAGGTTCCCTTAGATAAATATAAAGTTGAGAAGATCTTAATTCTCCCTCCTTGTCCCTAAATAATCTACATTCTCCCTTACAAATGAGACTACAACAAATCAAAGAACATTCTCCTATGTTGTGGGTAATGGCAAAAGAAGGGAAAATGAGGAGGTGGGTGACACAACAAGAAAAGGCATCTTACTCAAGCAGTTTAAACTTTGGGGGTGGGGGTGGTGCTGGGGATCGACACCGGGATGCTTTTCACTGCTGAGTACATACCCAGCCATTTTTATTTATTACGTTGAGACAGGGTCTTGCTAAGTTGCTTAGGCTGGCCTTGCAGATTTCTAGCCTACAATGCCCAGTCAAGCAGATCTTTTCCTTCTACATTAATTTTTTACAAGTTCACATGCTTCAAGATGGGTAAACACTGCCACACAGTTCTCTATATTTGTGTTTAAAATGGGTGAGGTCTTTTAAAATGCAAAGTGAACTTTGGAAACAATGTGGGCAGAAGCTAATTTAACATTATAACTTTATGGCCCTCCATACACTATGTAAGGTCAGCACAACCTTGCAACTGAGTATTCTTCTATTCTGCCTCTTAAGAACAAGAAGGGTGGTGATAGTTTGACACCAATACAAACCATCTTTCTAAATCCCAGGAACAATCAACAGAACCAAGTCAGCCCTGTAAGACTTACAGAACCAAAAAGATACAACAGTATCAGTAAAGACCTAACAGAAGTCATAAATTAAGAGCTAGAGTGGTGGCTTGCTGGTAGACTACTTGCCTAGCGTGCAAACCTTGTTGAAACCCCAGCACAACATACTCAACTGTTAGGAAGAAAAACAAAAACCAGATAAAAATAAGTAAAAATTGATTCTTAAAAAAAAAAAAACTTATAGGTTAAAAGTAAAGGCAACCCAAGTTGTTGTTAATTTTTTTAAACCAGTATCCTAGAAGGGGTTGAGCAAATAAAAATGAACTTCCTATTTCCAAAATAAAATTTTGTGCAAATTTTGACACACAATGTAGGAGAAGGTGGGGCACATAACAAAAGTACGTCTTTAAGTAAAGCAAGAGTTTCTGAAAGTTTAACTCAAAAAGGCAACTAAAAACACTATACATAAGGACTTTTGGTTTAAACCCTACCATCAACTGGGAAATGAGCAATTAAAATTTCTATTCTAATAATTTCTGAGGCTCAAAATTGTATTAAATAGGATCCAAAGCTATTAAGATTGAAATTTCAATTTGAAGAAAGTGTTGAAGCTTTTTCTTCTCACTCGGGGGAAAAAAACAAAACCGATAACAGCAGACATACTACGAGAAGGCAGCAAAACATTCTGTAATTCAGTGGTGTGGCCATGTGGAGAAAAGGCTGACTGAACACATTAACCATGCAAGCTTGTTGGCAGCAAAACAACTTGATACTTACAAATACCGATCACTGTGGTGCTCCTGTGGCTAATTATCAGCAAATATACACTCAGTCTAAAATTCAGAGGTGAGGGCTGGAGCAGGGCTCAGTGGTTCCAGCACTTGCCTGGCATGCTGGAGGACCTGGGTTCGAACCCCTGCACCGCATTCACAACCAAGTGTCAGAGATACAAAGGCCAGATGGAAAAATTAATAAAATTGATTCCATCTTTCTTTCTCTTCCTCTCTCCCATTCTCTCTCTTAAAAAAAAAAATCAGAGGTGAGAACTTTACTGAATAAAACTATATTGACCAAATATCTAGACTTAAGGAGGAAACCCCAGTTCAAGGAGTGAACTGTGTTTTCCCTTTGAGAGACAACTAGAAAGAATGCTGCTAAATGGAGTCCAAAGGTTAGAAAACTAAACCAAAGCTGGGTATAACCCACACACATTAATGAGTAAAACAAACAAAAAAAATCTAAATTCAGAATATACGATCTAATGTGTTAGTTTAACAGTACAAATTATTTTACTGGCAGTATATAAAAAGTACATTTAGGGAAAAGGAAAAACATTAATTTTCCCAGGTCCCTAATTTTTTCAACATAGAATAAAAGACTAGTGAAGCTCTAGGGCCCAACATCATATTTCTTAATGCTCTCTGCTTAGGCCACAACTCACTTAATCACACCCTCGCCTCCAGATTCTCCTCCTCCCAGTCATCATTCTTCCGAAAGGTTGCCTCCAGGCTACCACCCCAGGCCCATGCACAAACTGATCACTTTACTCTAGGCCAAACCTCCTCTCGGGCACCCTGGACACCTACCAGCACTGTCTGGATAAAGTAATGACTTTATAATCAATCCACTTACAAGATCTCCCTCTAGTCCTCCAAACCCTGATCCTGCACCTTCCTTTAATTTTCTTCTATCATGAAAGCTGTATCACAAAATAATATCATGGCTATTTATTACCTTCATTTACTGTTTACTTTGTTAAGTGCTATCCTTTCATATGTTATCTCATGCAATCTGATCCTTAATTCTTTGAGGTAGACATTATTACGTATTTTACACATAAATTAAAACAAAGCTTAGGGCTTATCCAAGATCAGAAAGAGACCCAGTCAGTTTGAGAGTCAGGGTTCAATATCAGGTATTCTTAACCACTATGTAACACTTCTCATTAGAAAATGCTTTTTTGAAAAAACTGAGGGAACTGGGAGAACCAGGTATAATAATACAATGACCCTAATATCTAAGTGATAAAATCAAAGAGTATTTCATAATCTGCCTTCATTCTCCTTTAACTATATCTTCCAATATTCCTGCCACTGTCCCCTTTCTCATCCCCAACTTTTTGGTACTAACCACTGTACATGACTAGTAATCTTCAATCTCCTAATGACAGTTGTATGGCTGATTTCTTAAAATGTAGCTTTTCCTGACTTCTTCAGACAAAAATCAATTCCTCCTTCCTCTAACTTCTATGCAGTTTTTCATAGGTGCACACACACCTACATACATAAACATTCATACATATTGCCAATTTCATCAGACCTCCAAAAGGAAATTACCTAATCTTTTTATATATTTGATTATGTATATATTTATATTGCAAATTCTTACTATTTCTGTTCCTATTTCTTCATTTTTTGTCCGCATCTTACCTATACCCCATACACCCTACAGAATTCACACACACACACACACACACACACACACGCCAAAGTAAAGTATTTCCAAACGTAAAACTAAATGATATGGGGTTCGAGTGGTGGTTCAATGGTTATGGCACGTGTCTAGCACGCACGAGTACGCAGGATCAAACCCCAGCACCAAGCACACAACCAAGTGATCAAGCAACAAAAGCCAACAAGAAAAACTAAATAAAATTGATTCTTTCTCTCTCTCTCACTGTCCCTCTCTAAGAAAAAAAAAAGTAAATGATACGACAATGAGCTCTACAGTATCAATCATGCAACTAGACACGGTGTCATTCATATTTAAAGTAGGGTTTTTTACTATGCTTTAGGTAGTAGATGCTGTCCTCTCTGCCCACTCTGCCCACAAGAACGGCTAGAAGTATAGTGAAGCTGAAAAGGTCAAGGATTTGGAATTCACAAAGTATCACTGAGGGACCTAATGTGAACAACAGCTAGACTTCTAGAATTGTACTTGCATCCTCTTCCCCATGGCAGTAGAAATGTTTTTCATAGACACAATTTTTAAAAAGACAAGTCACAACATAACTATGGTAACCATTTATAATACTCACACCATTTATAGATTGCTTTTCTTCTCTAGAACACCTTACATTTCTAACACGGCTTAATC
This sequence comes from Aplodontia rufa, assembly GCA_004027875.1. Taxonomy (NCBI): domain Eukaryota; kingdom Metazoa; phylum Chordata; class Mammalia; order Rodentia; family Aplodontiidae; genus Aplodontia; species Aplodontia rufa. The sequence goes on along the minus strand of PVKS010021690.1, from coordinate 15,662 downwards.
ATAGGATAACAGTTTAACTGGAAAACATTTTCTTTATTTTCTTTATTACTACTAAACTTAATGAAACATCAGAAACAACAGAATAAATTTAGGCCTTTATGGCTGAAACCTCATTATGATCGACCCTAAAATAGAGGTTATTCAACTTCTAGAAGTGATTTTTGTTGTCCCCTTCCATCTAATACATTCTAAGAAACACACAGGAAGAGGCATTTAGGAAAATATGGCTATTCCTTTGGTGCAGTACTAAAGCAGCAATGGGAAAAGAAAAAAAAACAAGTAATGGGAGGAGGAATGGCGTGAAGAGGGGGCTGAAAAGACGTCATCAGGGCTCTAGGGGAGGCCAGGTTGCCTAAGATACCAAACAGTAAAGAATAAGAGGGAAAATCATTAGTTGAAAACCTCTGAAATGTTTTACAGGCATTCAACCTCTTATCCTCAAAGATACAGCAAAGAAACCAACTGTCACAAATGACAAAGGAAACCCATGCCAAGCAACTGCCTTTTTAAAATTATGCAGTATACGTTTATCAATCAGACTGATCGAAAACTATAAACCAATGACGAATCTTTTGTTTGACAGCCTAAACCTAAAACATACACATTTGCATATATTTTTAAAGACAGCTTCTGTCAGCTTAACACTTAAACAGGTACAAACAGTCTATTTTAAAAGATATAAACATAAAAACCATTGCTGTTTATAACATGATCTAGAAAAAGAAACTCATGACACCTGAAACATTTAGAAATTAGCTAGCCTACCTTCTCTAGCCTTAAAATTCACTCTGAAGTAGTTGTAATTTGTCACAGTTATATTGCAAGTAACCAGTAAGTGATTTCAAAAAGAGTTTGAAATGGACAAACCTATTTGAAGTCCCAAGGCCAAACCCTTGTCCTAAAACACTAAGCCATGTTGTTGGTAAGGGGATAAGGGAAAAAAATACACAGAAGAAAATAATATTAATCTTATTTTCTTTTTTAAAAAATATTATTTTCTTTAAAAAAATTTTATGAGAATATGTAAGACTCTCATTTCTTTCTTTTTTTTAAGAGACAGGGACAGTGAGAGAGAGAAAGAATCAATTTTATTTAGTTTTTCATGGAGCCTTCATTGCTCTGACACTTAGTTGTGTACTTGGTGCTGGGGTTCAAACCCAGGTCCTTGGAACATGCCAGGCAAATGCCATAACCACTGAGCCACCTTCCAGCCCCAAGACTCAGTTTCTAAAGCCAGACTGACCACTCTGCTCTTCGTTAGCTCTGTGAACCTAAGAAAGCTGCTTGTCTTGCCCATGCTTTGCTTCGGTCTCATGGTTTGTTAGTGAGGACAGTAATGATATCCAATTCCTAGGGTAATTTTCAGGTTTAAATGAAATAATGATTAGGGACAAACAGTGCTTGGTAAAGATTAAATAAGTGATCATAAAATCCCTTTGGGATTATCTAATTAACTTCCTTATCTTGACCATTAGTATACACTGCAAACTATCTCCTATAATACCATTGTTAGACTCAACTTCCTAAAACACTTTTATAGTACACCAAGAATCTTTGTTTACTCACCAAACTGACAGATCTAGCTTTCAAGATCTTCTCAAATCTGTCCCCATACTCCCTATCCAATTGCTAACCCCCAAACAATCTGTTTTAGTCCTGATACTCTCCACTCCACTTCACAAAAAACATTCCAATTTTTGTTTCCTTCGCTGCGGCAGCCACAGTCTAAAAGGCCCACTTTCCAGGCACTGAGCTTTCACTCCTACTTCCTACCTGTCCAAATCTTATCTGCTCCTCCAGACATGTTTATAGTGTTTGGGAAGATTCCAATACTCTGATTCCCCACTGAATACTCCTCGTCCTCTCACAACCTAGCTCCTGAGGATAAATGTATACTATTCTCTATTTGAGTCTGTTAGCTCTAGCTCAACAAAACAATCTCCTTCAGGGCAAGGAAATGAACGCTCCCTAAGAATTTATCTAGCAAAATACTGTGCACTTTGAGAAGCCTTTTACTTGCTTGTTTTCAAGCAAAAATCAAGGAACAACATTTTATTCAATGAATAACAAATTTTCAATTCTTTGTTGTAGCTTGATATGTCAGGAAGGTCAAAAAAAAAAAAAAAAGAGTGAGGTGTGCCTCAGTGGTACAGTGTTTACATGAAGCCCTGGGTTCAATCCCCAGCATGACCAAAACAAAACAAAAAAAAGGTAAAAAATAAGAAAAATAGTCTCAAACACAGCTATAAGCTCTACAATTTTATGTTCAGGAAAATACTAATAACTTACACAAACCTGCCCCAGACCAGTGACAAGAAGAAGGAACAAATCCAACAGGAGGAAAAATATGACATAAACAGAATAAACTTGCTATAAACAGAATAAACAATAGGGAACTGATAATTATCCTTAAGTTGTTGGTGGAAGTACAGTGTGGTGGCTTGCCTGTAGTCCCAGTAGCTCGGGAGCCTGAAACAGGACGACTGCAAGTTCAAATCCAGCCTCCGCAACACAGTGAGGTTCTAAGCAACTTAGGAGACTCCTGTCTCAAAATTTTTTTAAAAAATATAAATATAAAGGGCTGCAGATGTGGCTCAGTGGTTAAGTGCCTCTGGGTTCAATCCCTGTTACAAAACAACAACAACAAAAAAAACAGGTTCATGTTCTCTGAGCAGTATCACATCTACAATAATATTATCATAGTGGTCTTTTTCTTTCCTTTTTATTTTATTTTTTTGGTGGGGGGATTATTGGGGAGGGCTTACCCCCGAGCTACATCACCAGCCCTTTTTAGTTTTTATCTTGAGACAAGGTCTCACTAAGTCTTGTAGGGCCTTGCTAAGTTGCTAGAATTAACTATGAAGTTGAGATCCTCCACCCTCAGCCTCCCAAGCTACAGGAATTAAAGGTATATACCACCACGCCTAACTTTTTCATTTTTCTGTAATCAAGAAGGAACTTCCAAATCTATCCTTTTTTTAGAAAGGGAGAGAGGGAAAAAGAGAGAATCAATATTATTTAGTTTCTCATCTTGTCTTTGTTTCTCTGAGACATGGTTGTGTATGTGGTGTTGGGGTTTGAACTCAGGTCCTCCTTGCACATGCCAGTCAAGCACTCCAACTGCTGAGCCACACCAATCAGCCCCCAAGTCTATTCTAACGTAAGCAATTTTATGTCTCTCTGAAGTTAACAATTAAGAAACAAGATTCAGAGGAACCACTGGTGATTATTATTAAATTGCCTCTTTAAACTATCATAACGAGTCTTCCTTCATCTTGCCAAGCACTTGCTGCCTTGGCAACTAGTCTGTGAACAGGCATAAATTCATGTACACAATCAGAGGTGTGTTGAGCAAAACTCTGCTTATATACTCAGCCAGCTCACCTGGATCTAACAGGAGGGAGTTTGCTGGAGAGGTAAATTAGATGCAGGCAAAGAGAAAATGCCAGACACCGGACTAGCTTGTATGTGTAGAAATTATTCATTCAACATATGCGAGATATTAAATGCATATCTACATCTGTGTACCATATATATACTATATATCAAGGACTTTGTTCAGCATTATAGGATTAAAATTACTTATATCTCAGTACTTAAAGTACTGTAAAAATTTTATTAGAGGAATAAAATATACATTACTAAAATGCAAACCATTTATTAATTTGTATTTTGCTTTGATTCAGGAAAAGTTTAAGGTAGCTTACATAAATGTAACTAGATAAAATATAAAATAAGGAAAAAGGGAAAATGAGATTAGGAAGACTCAAGAAAAAGGGAGCTATTAGTATACTAAAATGAGAACACTAGGATCCTCAACAGTTCTGACAGATGGACAAATGTTCAATGCAAAGAAAATAGCAGCATACTGTGAATTTAGAGGAGCAAAGGATTTTCTACAACCAGGACAGTCAAGAAAGGCAAGAACCTTACAGACACAAGTGCTATTATTGACGATGAATGTTAATTTATTGTCAAAATAAAAGCAAAGTTGAGTACTATGGAGGAGGAGGAGGAAGGAGGAGGAAGGAGGAAGGAGAAAGGAGGAAGAGTAAGAAGAAGAGGAAGAGGAAGAGGAAGAAGAAGAAGAAGAAAGAGGAGTATACTAGAGACCTTTCTAGACAACTCCCCCAAAGAAGGAATCATCTCTTCATCTATGTCTTTCAATACTTTATATAATCTTTATTTCATCTTCCAAGATTTTTCTTGATGTTTCCAATACCAATGTCAAGAGCAATGTACTAAGCATATAATATGTGCTCAAGTAAATGCCTAATGAGTCCATTTAAGAACATAATTCTTCTTGTGGCTTTCTTAACTTGTGAGATCAACTAAAAGTTGTCTCCTTTCCTGTCACTTCAAAAAATGCCTAGGATAGGGGCTGGAGCGGTGGCTCTGCGATTATGGCACTTGCCAGCCATGGCGTGAGAATACGAGTTCGAACCCCAGCACACAATGTACACAATGAAGTGTTGGAGCAACAAAAGCCACATGAAAAATAAATAAAATTGATTCTCTCTCACTGTCCCTCTCTCTTTAAAAAAAAAAAATGCCTAGGTCAGGCATGGTGGTCCTTGTCACTCAGTCACTCAGTAACTGAGGCAGAATTGCTAGAGCCCAGGGGTTTGGGGCCAACCCACACAGCATGCCCAGGAGACATAAATAGATTGAGACTACACACTTTATTAGTGTTCCAGAGTAGTGCCACTGTGAGGGTACTACATATAATAATCTAAAAATAAGCTCTTCTGGGACTCCAGAGAAGTTAAGTGAAAGTCTAATAATTGCTCTTAGAAAAATATGTGAAATTCAGAGAGGAGGTGAAGCCACAGAGAAAAATGTGAAATTCTTCGTTTTAGATAGAATTTGCATGTAAACAGAAACTGATATTTCAAACCTCAGTTTCATCATAGCAAGTCACGGACTTTAACCAAGATCTCATAGAGTAAATGGGGGGGTTGGAGAGAACACGCAGAGCAAAGGTTCGGCTTTCACTATTTGCACAAGAAATACTGGCAGATCTAATGCTTCAGAATGCCCGGCTACGTCCTGGCACACAGATGTTCCATTGAATCCAGTGCTTTGTTCTTTCTACAATTCCAAGACCATCAAAATTTTTAGGACTACCATAGAATTATAAATCTGTGTGTGGCGACATGAACTGTTGGCTTAATAAATACAATAAGAGTATAAATTGGTCATATAAAAACAGAAATCTGGCCATAATCCCTAACTATTCCAAAAAGTTGCTCTTAATCAGAAGTATACAGTTAGAGAACAATTTTTACTAAATGATCCATTTTTAATAAGTCAAAGAGAATACTGACAACTACAGGCAACCTCAAAAACAAAGGTACATGCACAAGGTCCTGAGTTCAGTCCTCGGCCATATTTTAAAAAATAATAAAAATGAAAGAACAAAGGTACAGTATACAAAATCAAGGCACATTCCAAATCAGATTCCAGAGCTACATAACTTTAGACATATAGAGATGGAATAGTTGTCTCTAAGAAAAGGCCTTCGACTGAAAACTATGCTTTATCTGAAGCAACAATTGAGTAAAATCCTTCAACTTTCTATGATCTGGCAGTCTGACTCTAAACTAATAAAAATCTCCATTCTCTCCATTTTTCTTCCTCCAAATTCAATAAACTGGCCATGGTTTAAAGAAGAACGACATTATGACATTTGCATAAAAATGGATGGAACTGTAAGATATTATGCTAAGTGAAATAAAAGACAGTCTCAAAAAACAAAAGGTCAAATGTTCTCTCTGATATGTAGAGGCTACCCCAAAATAAGAAAAAGAACAGAAAAATAATAGATAAAGGGGTAGGAAATGGAGGAAGGAGGAATAAAACAGGGAAAAGTTCATGAAAGGAATCAGACTTAACTTTCTCATGTTCATATATGAACACACTACAGTGAATCTCATCAACATGTATATCAAAAAAAAAAAAATCAGTAAATAATAGAAAGACCAGCAGGGTAGAGGGAAGAGATGGGGTGGCAGTGGAGGAGGGAAATACTGGGAACTGAGTGAGAATAATTTATACAGCATTCTTTTCTAAAAATGTCTACATTTATCCTATTGTCAAGTATATCTAATAATTACAGGGGCGGGGGTCAAGAGGGAATAAGGGGAAATACTGGGAACTTAGTTAAAACAAGGTACACTCTAAGCTTTTATAAGTATGTAAATTGTCACATATATTAAAATAAAAATGGGATGGGTAGAAGGGCGGGGAAGGGAAAAACTGGAGACTGAATTAGAGTAACTTGAACTCCATGCTTAATAATTATTATAGCATTGTATAATCTTATGTCTTGTATATCTTTAAAAGCAAATCAATTAAAAAACTGGCCATGGTCAAGGGTAGGTACAAAATGCAGAAATTATATATTGCTATTAGCCCACTTAACCAAATTCATAGCACAAACAGGCTACTGAGAGCTGAACAATCGATCACCTTTTTGCATGTTTTTAAAATTATTTTAAATTACAAACAATGCATGTTTATTATAGAAAATTTAGAATATCACTAATTTTACCACTGACAGAATAAGCATAAATAATTTAGTGAGCAGCCTAACTTTGTCATCTATCTCAAAGTTTTCCACTTCAGGGATCTGTGGTAGAAGGCTTGCCTCACACTCAAGGCCCAGGGTTGGATCCCTAGTATCACAAAAACAAAAAAAAAAAAAAAAAAAAAAAAAAAAAAAAAAGAAGAAGAAAGAAAGAAAGAAAAGAAAAAAGGTTTCCACTTCATCATCCCAACCTCTTCCAAGTAAGTACACCAAGATTGCCTGCCCAATTAAACTCTTTAACATGCCCATATCTATCCATGCTGTATGTACATAATGTACATAACATTGAGCAATATGGTTTCCACCACTTAAGAACATATATTATTTAACTTTCAATATCTTCAATCAACATTATAGAAGTGTTCCATACTTTAAAATTAACCACCTAGGGTTGGATTTTTAGACATCCCCCCCTCAATTCTAAATGATGTTGCATAAACATGGTTATGGGTACATTCTTGTTTCAACCTGTGATTATTTCTATTTAAGGCAAACTCTTAGAAATGAAACTAAGTATAAAGAGCATATCCTTTTCAGACTGTTCAGATATACCACTACTAAATTACTTCCCATTCAAAAATAGCTAGCGGCTGGGGCTGGGTAGAACATTTGCCTAGCATGAGCAAGGCCCTGGGTTCAATCCCCAGCACCATAAAAACAAAACAAAACTGTTCATACTTAGTCAACCCAGGTCCCACAGTAATGCCATTATCTTTTTTATAATAAATTTTGCCATTTGATAAGTAAAACAATTAAATTATCATTAGTATTTCTTTGATTATAAGCAATATGTATAAATATTAAATATGTGTATTAGACAATTTTTTTCATTGTTGCTACAAATTTCTATTAGGGAAAAGTTCATGAAAGGAATTTAATTCAAAGGCCTTTAATTCAAAGACATTTAATTCAAAGGCCTTTTCCTTAAACTCTAAATTTTAGTGGACTTATATAAAAGCAGAAAGTCCAACATGGAACAACACTATTCTGATTGGAAACTACTTTCTCAACAGGTGGGCAAGGTAATAGTACCATTGCTTATGCTCCAATACAGAAGATGGATACCTTGAATAATAAAACCTACCTGCAATTAGCCACAATTTGTTAGAGTTTACAAATCAGATCAACCCACTTGAGATTTATTTTTTAACTACTTTCTCAGACATCTCTTTTAAAAATCTTTTCTTAAGATTTTTTTTTTTTAAAAGAGAGAAAGACAGTGAGAGAGACAGACAAAGAGAATCGATTTTTTTACTGAGTTTTTCACATGGCTTTTGTTGCTCTGACACTTAGCTGTGTATGTGGGTTGCTGGGGTTTGAACCCGTGTACTTGCAAATGCCAGGCAAGTGCCGTAACCACCGAGCCATGGCTCCAGCCCCTCTTTTAAAAATCTTAAGTGCATTCTAATGAATAGCACTGTCCTGAAGCCAAGAAATAATAAAATAGGGAGAATATCAACTGTCTTTAATGCTGTCAGATTACTAAATCATTAATGACAAAGCATCATATTAAAGTGATATGCCTTATAAAGTAATATGAGATCCCAGGCTCAAGATTTTCTCCAACTTGCCCAACTCATTCAAACACTGCTAAGGCCAGCTCCAAAGTAATTATCTGGTTTTTAATAAATATGTATCTTAAACACTGTTAATGTACTTACTGATGCCAGCATAGCCGGAGGTAAGATAACTAGCTCAATGAGATCATTAGTCACTAACATTAGAGTAACATCAGGAAATGACAACAGGTTGCTTAGCAGCAGTCCCAAATGCATTCACATGAAGTAACAGTAATCTCCACAAGAAAAATAAGCTAAATCCGTCCGGAAAGCAGTGCTCACTGATCTCTCGGTGGCATAGCTCAAGTGCAGAAGCTAACTTTCTTGGCAAATATTCTTTGTGTATGAGATTATTATTGTCTCCTCCAAAGTTCTTCCACCTTTGAGTTCATGTGGGGGCAGCAGGGAACCCCCCCCCTGAAATTCCTATTGCTCAACTACACTACTATCTAGTCAGTGTCATAACAAATTTCCAGGTCATCTTGCAATATATTCAAAGTAATTTGGGGGGCTAGAGCAGTGGCTCAGCAGTTGCAGCACTTGCCTGGCATGCACGAGGACACAGGTTGGAACCCCAGGCACCATGTACACAACAAAGTGTTAGAGCAACAAAAGCCACATGAAAAACTAAAAATTAATTCTCTTCCTTTCTCTCTTAAAAAAAATTTAATTTGGCATCTGGCTGTGTCTTCTCTATCCTGTTATCATCTCATTCTAGGCAACTTCAAGTCTACACCTATGACCTCACTGCCTAGAACTTCTACCTCTACTCTAATTTGTTATCCCAATCCCATTCATGGATATCCTGTAACTACAATCCATAACTACTCCAATCTTGAAATCCTAAACCCTAATATCCCTTTGTTTTCTCTAGTGCAATCCCTCCCTAGATCCCTGGCTTTTTTTCTCTATATTATTTACACTAGACAGGTTTTTCCAATTTCTAATAATGATAATGCTTGCCCTTATAAAATTATGAGGAAAAAAACTAACACATAAATGTTCAAAATAACGTTATCCTCTATCTCGTTCTCCTTAGAAACCATATCAGCAAATACTCTTCATCTTCATTAGATCCTTCCATGCTCACTCTTCCTCTTCCCTTCTCACAGTCAAGAGTCTACAAAGAGTAGTTTTTAACCCATGACAACTACGCATTAAAATGCACTTAAGATTTTAGAAGAAATGCATAAGAAATAGTTAAAAAAACAAATTCCAAGTGGGTTGATGTGATTTATAAACTCTAACAAATTACAGTTAGTTGCAGATGGATTTTTAATTATTCAAGGTATTAAATGCCAACTCTCCTAGGTACCCATCCATTATCTATACTGGAGCACAAACAGTGGTGCTGTTTTCTTGTCCAACACTGTGTTTGAGGAAGTAGCTTCCAAATCAGGAATAGCAGAATAGTGTTTTTTTTATGTTGGACTTTCTGCTTTTATATAAGCCTGCTAAAATACAGAGGTCAGGCAAGGGACCTTTGAGCTAAATGTGACCGGTTATGTTCTTAACTAACATACCTCAATCCAATGGAATCTGCCTTCCACCCCTGTCATCCCCACCCCACTGCAACTCTTCTCATTAAGGTCACCAATTAACCCACTAGTAGCAAATCCAGTAGTTACCTCTCAGTTCCTATCATAACAACTTCTCAGCAAGAATTTGGCAGAACTGACTATGCCCTTCTATTTTAAATTCTTCCTTTTGCTTCCAGAAAAAGAAGAAAATCTTCCCTGCCCCTCTGGCACCTCCTTTTATCTTCTCCATTCCTCTTCCTCTCCTACTGCTCCACACCACAACCTCAGGGATTTCTCTAATTTGATCATGACACTTTCCCGATTAAGACAGTTGGTCTGCTGTTATGCAAACTCCTTAACATGGTAACAAGGTAACTAGGCTTAATTCCCCTAGCTTTATTTCTCTCAACCCACTTCCTTTCTCTCCACAATCCAGCCACCCTAAATGATCTATATAGTTCCCTAAATAAGCCAGGATTTTTCTTTCCCCTCCTCTAGCCATTTTCAGAAACTATTTCCTAAGCTGCAATACTTGTCTTTCCAACACACCAAAACCAACACCACACCTATATTTTAAATAACTTGACATGGCTGACTTCTACCTAAGCTTTCTTCAAAAGGCTCTTCCTGCCCCAGGGACTGGGCATTAAGGTCTCTGTTGTCATAAATGACCTTTTGAAGCATTTACCAATGATCGATTACTTTTAGTTTGTTTCTGTGGTACTGGGGATAGAACCCAGACCCTCTTGCATGCTAGGCAACCACTCTGCCTTTAAGTTGGACCCTGAGCCCTTGATAACTACCTCTCCCTTGTCCAGTCTCCTACTAGACTCTTATATTCCCTGAAGCCTGTAACTGTAACTTGTTCCCCTTGGTAAGCAGTGTACAGCTCTGTGCCAGACATGTAACAGGAGCATAATGAAAACTGCTCAAAATAATTAATGAATAAATAACGTGCATCCTTTTCTGTATGACGAGTGTAAGGTCCACAGTTCAGGTCACTGTTTCTTTTCTTGTGTGTCTGTGTGTATTTTTTTAAACCTCTGAGATATATCTCCAGCCTAAAATCATTATTTCCTTTTTTTTTTTTTGTTGGACTGTGTGTGTGTGTGCAAGCGTGTGTGAGAGAGAGAGAGAGAGAGAGAGGAGGGATACAGAGACAATCAATTTTTATTGAGTTTTTCACATGGCTTTTGCTGCTCTGACACTTAGTTGTGTACATGGGTGCTGGGGTTTGAACCCATATACTCGTGCACGCCAGGCAAGTGCTGTAACTGCTGAGCCACTGGTCCAGCCCCAAAAGTTATTATTTCTTGCTTGAATGATTTCAGTAGTGGAGTCTCTACATTGCCATATGAAATAATAAAGGCAAACTTGATTCCAAATGTCCTTTTTTTTTTTTTCAAAGAAAGGGGACAGTGAGTGAGAGAGAAAGAGAGAAGCAACTTTTATTTAGCTTTCCATGTGACCTTCATTTCTCCAACACTTTGCTGTGTATGTGGTGTTGGCTTGCACATGCCAAGCAAGCGCTGTAACCACTGAGCCACTGCTCCAGTCCCTAAATGTCCCATTTTTAAAAGGTATTAGAAGTATTCCCTATTATCAACAGATATAAATCCAAACTCCTTGGCATAGAATACAAAGTCCCTTCTTTGTCTAGTCTCTACTAACCTATCCCTTACCAACTCCTGGCCATCTCCTGTCACTTCCTCACACTACCACTATGCTTTGACCTTAAGAAACCGTTTAAGTTCCCTAAATTTGCCATCTTTTCAAACTTGTCTTTGTATCTCCCCTGTATTCCCTCTCTTCCCACAGTTTTTTGTTTTGTTTTATTTTTGGTGCTTAAGCACTGAGTCACATCCCCAGACCTTTTCATTTTTTATTTTGAGACAGGGTTTCGATAATTTACTTAGGGCCTCCTAAGTTACAGGAGCTGGTTTTGAACTTGCAATCCTCCTGCCTCCAACTCCTAAATTGCTGGGATTACAGGTGTGTGCCACTGCCCCTGGCTTCTTCCCCCAGTTTTAAAAGCCTGTCTTTTGAAAACTATAGTTATACCTAGAAAACTTCTAGACTCTGGAATAGACTTAAAAGTTGCATATATTGGTATAATGTAATTACTCTAAATAAAGAGGGTGGAAGGTCCATCTTGGATCATTTTTCCCAAATGGAAGCAGAATGTATTTATGTATTTAAGTAACTTTCAGTGGTGTTCATGTAGGCAACAGGTGAACGCTATATTCTGGAAGAAGAAAAAAGAACATTTCACAATATTGGCTTCGTAAGAAATATACTTTAACCTAAAACAGTATCAAGTTGAATTCTCAATATAATAAAATGCTTGTCACTAGCAGTTCTTCTGTGGAGAACATGTAGGAGGAAGGCTTGTCATCTGACAATATCTACCAGGTTAACGTTATGCAAGTATCGGAATTAACAAGCAGAAATAACAGTTACTGTGTCACCAAAAAGTCTGTATCCCTAAGTGAACTCTAAATGAAGTGCAAGTTGTGTTTTTCCTGTTCTAAATTCCAACATGCGCACATTCCTCGCAGGAGGCCAGTACTGGTGAAGTGCAATTTGCCAGCATGAAAGGCAGTCAGTGTCCTACCTTTAGCTTACACGCCGTGTCAAATACATGCTGCCTTTGAGGTTGCCGAGCATGCGACCAACAACAACAAAACAGGCTGGGGGAGAGAGAGCAGTCTCGCTGCCAGCTGACATGTCCTTTCTAAGACATTGATGTTCACTACATTAAGTCTCTTCTAACGATAAGAAATTCACATTGACTTAAGTCTACTCTCTCTTACTTCTGGTTCAGAGAATTTTCTGTCATTAAGAATGTAAAAGAAAGGCCTGATTCAGTTTGGAATTCAAGCACCACCGCTTACAAATTTTTTTTAAGTTTTAAAGGAGAGAAGGACAGTGAGAGGGAGGAGAGAGAGAGAGAGAATACACTTTTTATTTAGTTTTTCATGTGGCTTTCGTTGCTCTGACACTTTGTTGTCTACGTGGGTACTGGGGTTTGAACCCGTGTCCTGGCGCATGCGGGGCAAGCACCTTAACCGCTGAGCCACCGCTCCAGCCCACTACTTACCAATTTAACATTTGAGGTAATATGCTTAACATCTCTAAGCACAATTTCTTCCAATATAAAATGGGATTAGTAACAGTATGAGCTGAAAGTAGCTCATAAGGTTGCTCCTAGGATTAAATAAAATAATCTATCCAACGCAATGACAGATATATAGTACTCAGTTATCTCAATTTTCCTGCTGTAGTTATTCTATTTCTTTAGGTAAGATCAAAATCAAATTCCACATACAGACAGACACAATTAAAGATGAGAATTTAAAATCAGGGCAACATTTTGATTAACAACTGATAAATAAGGAGCACAGATTGGTCCACATTTCAGATACCAAATACTGCTGAAAAGTGTACTTCAACAAGAAATGTTCTAAGAGGTAAGTAAACACTGACTGTGCGATGCTGATTATACATATGCTACTGCCTTCATCTGGATGTCTAAAGAAACTATAAAGAATGAAGAGCAGGGGCTGGAGCGGTGGCTCGGTGGTTAGGGCACTTGCCCGGCATGCACAAGTACACAGGTTCAAACCCCAGCAACCCACGTGCACAATTGTCAGAGCATCGAAAGCCATGTGAAAAGCTCAATAAAAATTGATTCTCTCTCTCTCTCTTTCACTGTCCTTCTGTCTTTGAAAAAAAAAAAAAGAATGAAGAGCAAAAGAATTGAGACATTAGATTTACATATTTGTTAAGCAGCAGAATGCCACCACAGGCATTATATATTGAAGACCTTTGCCAGGCATGGTGTTACACACTTATAGTCCCAGCAGCTAAGGTTGGAGGATCACAGGTTCCAGGCCAGCCTGGTAACTTAGCAAGGCCTGTCTTCAAATAAAATTGGGGGGGGGGGGGTTTTTTTTTGCAGTGGTGGGGGATGTAGTTTAGTGGTAAAACACCTCTGGGTTCAATCTCCAGTACCACAAACAATTTAATAATAGTTTTTATTAATCCTGTCATCCATTGATTGGATATACAAAACTGAGAATGCAACTCTAAATATAACTAGTCTGAGTGAAGATCAGATTTAACCTTAATTAAGCTTTGATAGTTAAGCTCACTGAAACTACCTTTAGAAGCATATTGGTAAAAGTAATTGAGTATTATTGGACTGTTCAAACAGGGCTCCTGAAGACATGTGGGTACATGCATTTTTCTAATGAATCCTGACAAAAGTTAATAATAAGGAGTGGGACATAACACAGAGACACTATTAGGTAAGATCTGACTCATTACTTTCCTGCAGATCTTAAAGGAAGCACCACAGAGTCACAGGAACAGTTTTCTGCCTGTCAATAGCTTTATTCCAACCAACTCTGGTGTGACTCCCACTTCCTCTCCTCATCCTACCTCAGCCAACTCTGAATCAGAGTTACCTAGCAACAGGAAAGGAAACAAAATTAAAGGCTATAGGACAATATAGAATCCTCAAACCAAAGCTTGCTAATTAAGCTTATTATCATGAGACTTGAGCACTAGAAGGCATGTTAAAGACATCTAGTCAGCAAGGTCACTCTATGGATAAGAAAATCATGAGAGTTGCCCAGTCTCATTCAGTTAGTTAATGGCAAAGTCGGGCAGGATTAGAACTCAGGGGTACAGGGCTGGAGCAGTGGCTCAGCAGTTTCAGCACCTGCCTGGCAAGCACGAGGACCTGGGTTCAAACCCCAGCACCACGTACACAACTAAGTGTTGGAGCAACAAGGGCCATGTGAAAAACTAAATAAAGTTGTTAAAAAAAAAACAGCTCAGGGGTGCAGCTCAGTGATAGTGCACTTGCCTTAGCATGTGCAAGGGCCTGGGTTCAATCCCCAGCACCAACAAGGAAAGAAAAGAAGTCTATTACCTAATGCAATAGTTTTCCTACTAAATCTCTGAGAACATTTTTTATTTTTTAATTAATTTTGTTTATTTATTTACTTTAAAGAGACAGGGACAGAGAGAGAGAGAGAAAGAGAGAGAGGAGAAAGACAGAATCAACTTTACTTAGTTTTTCATGTGGCTTTCGTTGCTCACATACTTTGTTGTGTAGTGGTGCTGGGGTTCAAACCCACATACTCTCGCATGCCAGCCACGCACTATAACTGCTGAGCCCCCGCTCCAACCCCTGAGACCGTTTTTTAGAAGACCATTCTTTTTCTTACTGTATAACAGAATACAAAAACAAATTGTGAGCAAAGGATAAAGCTCTGGAAACAAAGCATATTAACAGCTAACATTTATTGAAGGGGTACTACAATACCAAGTATTTTGTTTATCACTAAGATGCATTAACTCACCTAATCCTCAAAACAGCCCTACAGGCACTATTATTAGCATGCTTTTTACAGATAAGGAAATTGATTACATACATATTAAGTTATTTACCCAAAGTTACACAACTAGAAATGACAGATCTAGAATTTGAACTTAGTCTGATCCCATAGAATATATATAAGTAACAAAAAAAGAAGACATCACCAGAAATGCAGTTCATCTAGTCCATATTTACAAAATGTCCTTCTTCCTAAGGTACTATGTTGGGTCCTATATTTTGACCTTAAAGGTCACATCAAGAGAGGTTTCTGTATAGGATTCAAAGCTTGCTATAATTCTGCCAAATCTTGTATATTGATCAATGTCTGCCTTTGATAAAGCTTCAAGACCACCATTATTTCTATGCTGTCTGGCTATTGGCCCAACTTAAATTTGAAGAACGAAGGCCAAAAGAGGACTTCTCTTATTAAAACAAAACAAACCACAACCAAAAAAAAAACCTACACACATTTTCTCTTTACTTTCCTCTGCTCAATTTGCTTTTCTTTGATTGATGTGTTCTTTGGCTAGCAAAATGACTGCTAGAAACCTGCAATAAATAAGATCATTTAAAAATCCTTCAAAAACTAGGTCTAGTTTTTTTTT